>CM033108.1:15847346-16033562 GCA_019321725.1 Paulownia fortunei
TGATGATGACCTGTTAGGGCTATTTTGTAAGCTATGCTTTTGATTTAAGTATCCAGAATTCTTTTGGTAAGTAAATTTTGAGAATGAAATTTTAATAAGGAGGGGAAGATGTAATACTCAAGCCTCACACTACTCACTTTGTTTATATGATTCATGCATTACATGCTCATTATATGCTAATTTTCATTAAAATTTACGTGGCATCTTATATAACATTCCTAATCGTTAGACCACTAATACTATCACATGATGTTAGTGGTTGAGATCTTATAACCTAATTAAGTAATTCTATATTCAGATAAGAAAACAAAATAGATTGGTCAATATATTGGATATTCATAGGTTATATGTTATAATTTTGGAAGTGTTAAAGGAGTTACTAGTAAGCTTATAGGATTTAATTTAATTACATCAAGGTGTTTTAAAAAGTATACAACCATAAATTAACATACTTGGGATATTTGACATGATATAATGTGATTTAAGTGTCATATTACAAGGTCTATATATGCATATGATCTTAGAAATTCAAACTAGACAATCATTAAAGAATCAAATGTCAATCAGTTTAGAGATCGAATGAATGGTTAGGAAATTAGGGTAGAATTTATTATTCGATCATACGACAATTAAAATAGGTTGTAAATAGATAAACAAATATTGATAAACACTATATTAGAGTTGTATAAGGTGTGTATAATATTAATTTTTGAACCATCACTTGACCCCTCAAACTTTGCCACCTCAAACTTAAGCACCTCAAACTACCACCTTAAGCTTTCTTCATTTCTAAGCATTGAACCATGACCAAAAACCATTTTATGAGCCATTTTTCCTTCTAAACCTCCATATTGAATTTTAGAAGTTGTTCTCCAGTGATTCCAAATAAAGAAAAAGTGAAGGAAGCAAATGGAAGGAAGAAGGAGCAAGTAGAAGCTTAAAATTGTTCATATGTGAACTTAACTCATATTTTTATTTCAATTCTTGAATTATTTGAGGATTTATGATTTCTAAAGCTTTTATTATTGTTTATAATCATGTTACGATATTATTTTTAGTCTTATAATGTTAGGGTAGTACCCAATGAGCTAATTGATCTGGCCTTGTGAACTTATCTTATTCACATTCGTATAATTAAAATGACAATCTTCATCTTAAATTTATTATAAGAGTTAGATAAAGTCCTTACATCACATATAACTATGGGATGTGGTCACACATATGATGGAGATCATGGAATATACCTCCAAGGCTGTGGTTTTAAAATATTTCCAGTCAAGGATCAAAGAGATAGGACATCATTGATCCCACTAAGACTTGCACATACAATGCAGGCTCAGAAGGATGATACCTCATTCCATTGCATTGGTGTGGTGACACTAGTGCATGTATGAGGGTGCTTGTTGGGGAACAAGTATATTAAACTACCTCACCTATAAATTCCCATTTGGAAATATTCTGTTGTCGAATGGGAATTTCCTTGTTACGATAGTGCAAAAATTAGTCCTTGGAATTGAGGCACTATGGTAACCTTATGCATGACATGTTTCACCTTGATGTATTTTCCGATTGCATGAAAATCAAAAAGGGTTTACGTTGGATGTAACATATTCAAGTATGGAGGTTAATGAGTGGTGAACAAAGAATCTATCACCTATCTAGATGAATAGGTGAATCTCCTATATGTTCCATAGTACTTGACTTTAAAATGCTTGGCCAAGGCTGGATGGAAATTAGACGTGGGGTTTTCCACTAGGAATGGAAACATATTCATTGAGCTAATAGGGTTTCGACTAATAATCCATGTCCTAGACTTAATAGGGAGATTACATAACGGAAAAACAATACTTGAATGGTATTCATATTTGGAATAGTTCGCACCTTCACCTAACACTAGGAGTCATGATGTAGTTCTAGGTGTTTCCCATGACTTGTGGGTTCTTAGCATTAATTGGTTAATTCATAGAGGATTAATTAAATATATTAATTAGTTGGAACAATTTAATTGTTCAACTAAGTCACAAGAGTTCTGAGCCCACAGCTAGCTTAGCGTAAAACCTAAAAGGTCACACACAAACTTGGAGAAGTCCATTTCTTGCCTAAGAAGGGTTGGATTAATTTAAATAATGTGATTAATTAAATGGGGCCTAATTAATTCAAGTGATTGAATTAATTCAATTAATTTATTAGATTAATGAATTGACCTAATTGGATTAGGTAGCCCATGTTGGAATAAATAATTAATTGATTGGATCAATTAATTATAGTGGGCCTATTTAATTTATAAGATGAATTAATTGAATTGATTGGATAAATTAATTTGACTTAACTAATTAGTTGGGTCTAGGTCCACTAGGTGTGGGCTTGTAGGAAACACATTAGAAATTAAATAGAGATTTAACTCCTAATTAAGTTAAGGTTGAAGTCTTTTACATGATTTGGAAGACTTACCTTGTAGGGATGAAGTGTCCTTATATGATAAGGAGACTTATCTTGTGTTAACACTAGGTGTGAACACAATGAGAGTTAAAATAGGAATAAGTATTCTTGTATGACAAGAAGACTTACCATGTGTAAACACTTGGTGTGAACACAAGGAAGTTGGATAAGGAAAGAATTTTATAAAGATAGAATTTGGAGGGGATATTTATATCCTCTTAGGGCAAAAATTAGGGGATGATTTCCCCACCTTCTTGCAAGTTTTTTTCAGCATTCTTGGCTGTAAATTCGTGCTCTAACCCTCCTTCTTGATAAAGGAACTTTTTTCTTCATGCAAGCAAAAAAAATGGCTTCTTTCCTTCTCCAAAAGCCGCCACCTTCTTCCTTACTCTTATTATTATGATTCTTAGCTTCATGTGTTGAATGTAGAATCAAAACAAACAACTAAAATACTTGTTGTTCTTGTTCCAAACCATGAAAATCTATTTTTAGGTTAGAATTATCGAGTTGAGATCCTACTAGCATAGGAACGACTTCGAGTAGGCTTTCGAGGTGTGGATACGCTTAGAGGGATAACACTTGGGACTCTAAGCAAACCGCCTCCAATACGAGGGGTTTGAAGTCAATATTTGTTAAAGAAGTTTGTGAATGGACTCTAGATTCACAAAGATTTCATGGAAAGAGAACAATTTGAATCATTTCTTGCATCTTCATCAGTCGGAGTGCAAATTAAATTAATGGTTTTCAAAACCTTCTTGGTATAGGTATTAGAAAAATGCACAACCAAGTAATCATGAAATGGTTCTAAGATTCTTTTTAATTATATGTGATGTAATGTTTGTTTTGTTTTTGAAAAAAATTAAATTCCACTACGTATACGTTTCCCGGAATCACGCGAACCCAACAATGGTATTAGAGCCAAGGTTCGTGTGTTTCTGATACTTTTTGATTATGTTTATTTAATTTTTGTAATAAATTAAATATTTATATGTGTGATTGATTTTGAATCAATTAATTTCATTGTTTGGGATTAATTTTATTAATCATTTTAAATGTTAAAACATTTTAAGAAACGAGGTGAATAAGAAATTGGATTTCTTGATTCTAGAATTTCAAGATTTGTGAAATTTTGAATTTCTTAATCCAAGAATTTCAAGATTTAAGATATCTTGAATTTATTAAAATGTGGCAAGAAATAAAAAAATCAAAAAGGTTGATTTCTTGTTCAAGATAATTAGTTTTTTGATAGTTTTCAAGATTTCATCATGAGATCAAGAAATAAAAAATTCTTGATAGGATCAAGAAACTAAGAAATCAAGATTTTGTGAAAATCTTGAATTCTTGGACAATAAAAAAATGGGGTTGTCGACCACTCGACATATGATGTCAGGTGGGTTGTCGGCTGATTGACACTCTACATGCCAGCACCAGCCACTCGACAGGTACCTCAGGCAGCCGTTATGTGCACAGCCACCCACCCGATGATAGCATCCTTAGGCTGCTATCCCAACTCGTCTTATTACGTAATTGTTATGTGAAATTTATAATTTTTTTGTTTTAAAATAAAATGATAATTTTAATTATTGAGAAATTATTTTTCTTGAAAGACGAGGAATTTTGATTCCAAATTTGAAAAAAATTGCACATAACGTAAACTATAAATTTACATGTTTTCATTATCATATGATGATTTATTTAAGCATGCTGGTTGGATGATCATGAAGCATAGGCCAATGTGATTGTTTAATTTTGTGCATTTACTCATTATTTTTTGGGTTTTATTTAAAATGAGGCCTATAATTCTCGCTTTTCACTGTTGTATTCTTGATGTACTTCTATCTTCCTCATATATACTTCCCATTGGAATTGTTCCAAAGTTTCTTGTAGTTTTAGTAAATGTAATGAAAGTAGAATTAGGCGGTGAGGTGTATCTTTTTGTAATTTGGTGGACATTACAAGAAGATGGAACAAAAATGGAGGAAACTTGTTATATTCTAAAGTAATTATTTGCCCAAATATTTGCTTTAAATACGTCACATTTGGCTAATAACTAAAAGTATGCGAAAATGCAAATAGATTTGTAGGTTGACTAAGTTGGATGAAATCAATCTAAACCGCATTGCACTTGATTATAATACCAAAGCATCAATTTTTTTCTCTCCCTAATCAAAAAATGTGCATCTTTGCATGAGAGGACACCAAGCATAAGTTAACCAATCATAACCCTCCACTTACCTCTCTTTGAAATGTTAAAAAAAATTATTTTCATCCATATTTTCTTGTGGAAGCTCCTAAAGAATGACCAGCTCTTCTTCTCCTAAGTTTCTCCCAAATTTATACACTCTCTTACTCACAAAAATTGAATTCAATCCATAGGAATTTATATAACACAAACTAGAACAAGTTTCCATCCTTTTAAACTTGAAAACTGTTGATTTTGAAGCTTAATTCCAATTTAATCAAGGTATATTCTTTTTCAACGTTTGTTATGATGAACTTGTAGTATCTTGAATGATTACATGTGTTAGTATGTTATTGAATGAATAAAAACTCAAGTGGGATAGACTTGAAACCAAAACCAGGCTAGTTAAGCTAGTTTCTAGCAAAAATGATAATCATGTAAAATATGTTTAATTTACTTGTTTCTATTAATATTATAATGGTAATATTGTGTTTGGAAGTGCCTATAAATGATTGTGAACAATTGAAATTAGTTTGCTTAATTGAAGGTTAGAATCAATTTAAGTTATAACCGAGTTTAAGTCATTTTAATTCGGATTGTGTTTATGTTTTGTTAGCTGCTCTAATAATTATGTTTGAATTATTAGTTATTTAATGGTTACCCTAATGTTTAATGTCTTGAATTAGTAGTAAAATATAGAGTATGCATTATTTTTTAGGTTATGTAATTGATATGAAAATGTTTACAAAAGATTGAAAAGTGTATATGATTTTAATTAGAATAGATTATGTGATTTATTAAAAGGATATTGAAAGGTGCATAATTTGATTATGTTAGGCCTTTAACACATCTTATCTTCCAAAGAGATTGACCTTTTCACTTAGCTTAAAGTGGACTTGAGGTGAGTTGAAACTTTCAGTTACTGTATCATAAGAATCATATAATGTTGTACATATTTTAATGTGATTGTCCTTATTTGTCAAATGATGTAATGTTTGATGCATACATGGTTCATGAAGCATGATACTATATTAAGAATATAATAAGGTTTTTAAAAAAGAAGTATGGTACTTGATTAATGGTCGGGTAGGAAGGGACGTGGAGGGATCGACGGACCCAACAAATGGTGGTAAATACTTGAGGTTGAAAAACCGATATAGGAAAGCCACAATGAATGAGATAGAATACGGCTAATACCTGAGGTTGAAAGACCAAGTATGGAAACCCTGTATTATTTCTCTTATTGGCCAATCATTATGAATAGGTTTGAAAACCACGGTCTATCGTTTTTAGTTTGGTACCACACTTCAAAGGCCCTAAAAAATGATTTATGAATGAAAGTTATTAAATTGAATAATGCATTTAATCATTTATATGATTTATATGTACGCTATTTGTTATTGCATCAGTTTCACCTTACTGAGCCTTTAGCTCATTAGATTCATGTGATGTAGGTGGCAATGTACAGGTTTAATAGTTGGCTGAGTCTCCAATATGGCCAAATAGAGTTTTGTTCATATGCTATGCTTCGAGCTATTTTGTAGCCTATTCTGAAAACTTTGTTTTATTTTTAAATAAGCCGCTCTGTTATGGTTTTATAAACAAATGTACTCAATTTTGGTTTATGTATATGGTGTGTTTAAATGAAATGAAACAACAAATGAATTCAAGTTCTTTCTCTTATAGAAAAAAGGGAAACTTTTATTAAAACTCTAACTCTTGTATTGATGAAAAGTTAACATTTCTTGACTTAACTATATCAACTTATTTAGGTTTTACGGTTATGTTAAGGGTTGTTACAGATTCTACACAAGTTTGTCAAAAGAAAAAAGAGAAGAGAAGAAACAAAAAGAAAATGATAAAAGAAATCAAAGTGATGGATGATGCAAAGGACAAATTTATGAGGGGATGTATGTAAAAGATGACATTGATGCTTATGTTGAGGTGTTGATGCCTTATATATGGTTCTAAATGATTGTGTGTTTTTGATGACTTTGAGCTTCTATTATCCATAGTTTCCTACCATTACCCAAGCCATATGTTACAAGCATTGAAAGTCCTTTTCATTCTTGATGTTATGATCCACCTACATTAGTCGAGATTAGTGTGAACAACAAGTCTATAGAGTTTGGGAAATACTTCAATTTGCTATTAAAAGTGGATTATTTAGAAAGTGGTTAGCTTTATAAACTTATCCAAATAATGAGTGTAGAATGGCAAAATTAACTATTCACATACACACACAAGGTTAAGTTGAACTTATATACATGATTGACATTTGAAACATTCGCATTTTTTTGTGATTCTAATTGAGTTATACTTTTTAGCAATTGTTGAGAAGTTGATGGTTCAGTACTGCGTGTATCTTCAAGTTTGTGTCAGTTATTTCATTTTTGGTTTAGAGTCAATTTATTCATTTTGCTTGAGGACAAGCAAATTTCTATGTTTGGGGATATTATTGAGTTGGTTTTATACCAACAATTCGAGTACTTTTGACTTAGTTATTTGATAGGTTTCAAACAAATTGTGTGTAGTTTGATATTCTTTATTTAGTTTTTTAGGAAATACTCTATGTTAGATAAGTTTGGACGAGTCAAAGAAGAGAAAAAGATAAAACAAAGGTTATTAGAAATTAAGACTTAGCGTCGCAATGCTTGATGTAGGAATCACGGCACAGATGCCAAAAAATAAGCAGAAACTCAATGTTGTCTGGTGCCATGACACTGAAACATTGGAGTCACAGTGTTTATTGAAGAAGAAATCTAGCGTCGTTGTGCCTAAGTTTCACACCGCAGCGCGATGTGTAAAATTTTAATAGTTTCTCAACTCTTTTAGGCATTGTGGCACCTAATTCAAGGACCATGGTGATTTTGCATAAAAATGGTTTTAAATAGTTTTTTGGGGCGAGGTATAAATAGACAACTTATAATTCATTCCCAACACTTTCTGCACATTAGAGAGCAAAAAGAGATGGCTGGAAACAAAGCAGGAGTTTGGAGAAGATAATTGAAGACATCTCTCATCTGGATATATAAAGGATTCTTTTTCTTATTTATCAATTTATTTCTTTTTGGGTTTCATTCATTCGATGTATCAAAACTTGTCTTGAGCTAAATTCTAGTTTCTAGGGGTTGATATAGCCGAAGTTGAAACCTAAGTCTTAAGATTTTAATATATCAATTTCAAGTTTGTCAATTTATTTATGCTATTTGTTTTTATTGCATCTTGATTACTTGATCAATAATCTAGATTATTTGGCATGTAAATTCGGCACTTGAGAGAGAAGATTTAATACACGGCCATAAGATAGCTCCATTTCAGAATTTATAAAATCGAGGGGCATATGAACCCTTCAGAGTCTTATGGGAAATACATTAAACTTGATAGATTTTAGTTTGGTATTTTTATAGAGATATCGAAATCTGGATCAAAATTTATAAACATAGGAGAAAACTATGTAAATCAAACCTCTAGAATTAATCATCTACTAAGTGTTTGATAAATTGCTTAAGTGAATCTTTTAGTTTAAATCTACGATTTTAAGTTAAATTATTTCCAACTTTTACTCAAATCATCTAGATAAAGTTAGGACTATTATAATTTTGGTACTTAGTATGTATTTGATATCAATCCCTTGGAGACTTTACTCTATTCACTATTTTTGCTCAAAACTTGACAATATACGCTTGCGGTAGGAATTTAGTAAACAATCATCATCCTATGACTATGTCCCATAATTATATATGGTCTAGCAGCTTTATCTAACTGGTAATATAATTTAAGATTAAAAAATGCCACTTTATAGATAAATACTTCAATAAGATTGTTTATATAAGAACTTAAGAAGCCACCAATCTAATTGACTTGTCAGGAACTACTCTAACACTCTTCATTATGTATGCATTCATTTTATTTATCTCCTATACTTTTATGCTCTTAGGGCTCTCTCTCTATCTCTCTAAATAAACCCTTGTTGAAATTTTGATTTGACCATTGAAGGTTTTTTTATGGAATATCTCGACGGTCCTAACGGTTTGTTCGTGTCACAAGTGATAGTCCATATTCTAATTAGACTTTGGTAAGAGGAATTGGCCGTCACATTCCACCCAATCAGAGAATCACCACATCAACATGAAATAAATAGATAGAAAAATTAAACATTATCAACGTGTACGGGGACATTGTGGTTCTCATGATCTAAAGGAATACTTTAAAACATGGTTAAGTTAAAATTAAAAGATAAAAAGAAATAAAATTTCATGTATATTAATATTATTAAAATAATAATAATAGTTAATTTTACTTAATTCCAATGTTCTATCATTTTAGAAACATTGTGTTCCCTTATACTATAAGAACCTTAATTTCTATTTACTGATATATTAATTCTCTCAATTAACTACATCATGCATGTTGTTGCTGATCAAAATTGATCAAAATATCATCTTACATAATAGCAATGAATGCCAAATTTCAATACTTTATTGTTGGAAATTAAATTGGGCTTAAAATCCTTGATTCAATTAGCATTTATATTTAAATTGGATGTTAATTTTACAATTTAGGCGAGACTATAATTCTTAATTGGACTAGATTATTCTTTATATAGGAAGATATATATCTATGGGTTTTTTCTTGTGTAAGAAGATATATATATATATGTATATATGTCAAATCATATTCTAAGAAATAGTGAATGAATATCTTCTTCCAAAAAGTACTCTCTTCATGATTATCTCTTTACAATTTTTCTCTTTATGTCTTTCTTTAAACATCACTATAGAACTTGATGCGGTATCACCTCAATTTGTTGAACTCCAAGCTGGATTCCTCCTTTAAAGTAGGTCAAAGCCTACATCATAAACAAGTGTTAGGAGTGCCGAGGTTTTGCCCGACAAAGACCCTCTGATGCTTAAGTCAGAACCAGAGAGAAATTTATAATCTTAAAGAGAAAATTTAGATTGTAGAAAGTGTAGAATGATTTTCATACCTTAGAAAAGTTGGGAAATGGGGTATTTATAGATTTTTATAAGTGAGTGATTATCTGGTATATACTAGTGCATGCACCAAATAGATCTTTTACGCTCATTGGGTTGGATTCATTATGCAAACTTCTATGAGTGGCCTTATTGGGCTTTGCTTTATTGGGCCAAGTCTTGGTTATTCTCAGTTAAGTCTTATAGTAAGAGATTAATTGAGAGTAATTTGTCTTCAGTTAGGCCAATAATAGTTGAGTTGGGCCTTGGTTATATAAGATTAGACGATTAGCATTTTTTAGAGGAACTTAAAAATTTTAAAGCCTTCCCAAGTTTCAATACCTCTTTGAAAATTTCTCCTGCTTAAGTCATCTCTTAAAATGGGTTCCCAAGGTGAGTTGTGAAGTCATTATTTCTTTATATTCTCTTTCTCCTTCCTTTCTATTATTTTTCTTCATCATTTTCGTCTCATAATTATTAGTAGTTTTGTTTGGGGATTTTTGTTGAACACCTTCCCTAAGAATCAAAATATTGAGAAACAAAAGGGTAAAACTTCAATCGTAAGTGTCAGGGAAGTCATGTCTGAAGCTAGGGGGCTACCCATCTTGAACGTCATCAACGAGACCCCCTAGAATGCTAGAGATGCAATGGCTTCGGCCTCCTCCACATGTACTCACGCTGCTAGCTTGAGTGCATGTGGAGGAGGCCGAAGCCATTGCATCTCCAGCATTCTAGGGGTCTCGTTGATGACGTTCAAGATGGGTAGCCCCCCTAGCTTCAGACATGACTTCCCTGACACTTAAGCATCCCTTATTATGTGGTTGCAACTCGAGCACCCTACTCGAAGTAGCGAGTACTCGAGCTACTTGCTACTTCCTACAGTAGCTTGAGTAGGGTGCTCGAGCTCCACCCTAGGACGTGAGGCAGCTCGAGCGTGCTCAAGATGCACATCTGCAGCTCGAGCATGCTCGAGCTATCTTTATATACCCACTGCTTGAGTAGTCAGCTCGAGCGTGGCATCCTTGGTAGCTCAAGCTGGAAGGTCAAGTTGTCCTCCTTTGAGTCCTGCAGCTCGAGCTCTCAACTTGAGTTATCTTTTATCTAATGTGGCTATCGTTTCGAGTAATCCTTCTTCAAGTAGAATTGGTGTTCATGTTTCAAATGATGTTCCTATCATTCTAGATAATTCATCTCTTCCTTTAGTCTCTCATAGTCATTTTTCCCTAGGGAATGGTTCAGTTAATCCATCACACCTCGAGGAGTATTCTCTCAAAAGGATTAAAACTATACTTAGTCTCCCAGAGTGTGCTAGCGAGTCTTGGGAGGATAAAGAGTTGGGTAAATCACATAAGATGTCTCATAATTCGAGTGATGGTGGTAGTCCTTTAGGGTTTGTTAGGTCTGAAGAAGAGGAAGAGGACTCTACTCCTCATAGTAGGGATATTTCGCCAGAGATGTTAGGTTCATTTTCTATAAGTCAAGCTCACCCATTCATAGTCAAGTAATGGATGTCAAAAATTACGATACTATCTTAAGTGTAGGAGATCTCAGGATTCTTCATAAAAAAATTTTTTATCTACTTGCTATAATTTTTCCTTCCACTTATCAGTCGAATCATGTCTTTCCCTTCAGGATACTTCACAGCTTACATCGCCCATGTCACTTATGGGTTCACCATTACTCTTAAACTATTTCTTGTTGAGGTGCTCCATAGTGTTGGATTATGCCTAAGTCATCTCACTCTGAATACTCTGATGTACTTTGAAAGGTTTTGTCATCGGTGAGAAGAGCTTCATCTTCCTGTTTCCTTAGATAGTTTTCATACTTTATTTGGAGTTCAAAAGGTACCCAATGAGTCCTACTTTTATTTCTATCCTTGGGGTGGGTGTAAATTTCTATGTGGGTGTTCTTTATCTCAAGGCCTTTAAAAAGAAAGGTTCTTTTATATAAGAGATAATGGTTAGGGTTTTCCTACTACATAGAGTAGTTTTCCATCGAGGATTCCTCTCAGGGAAATACATCATAACCTCAAGCTTCAATTTATTACAGTTGGGTTATTTAACACTTTGTTTGATGTTGGTGTTTATTTCGTATTGGTATAATCTCTTTCACTTATACATGCTTTGTTAAGCTTTTTTTGCTTATTCTCTTATTATTTTTTATTGATATATTTACCTTATGAATTACTTCTCTTTATAGGGAAAAGAGTTGATTTATCTTTCATTCGGGCTCTTCCCATCCCTCGACTGGTAGGAGCGGTCCAAATGCTCTGTTTAGTTGAGGTGAGAGGGTCGATACAGGGAGGACTAGTGCTCGAGGTGGAGGCGGAGTTAGGCTACCATCACCTTCTCTCCCCTGGGCTGATGGTGAGCGTAGATCAGTATCATGTGATCTAGGGCAGTCTTTTGAGACCCTAAGGAATGGTAGTTTGAAGAGACCTAGCGATTTGTCACTTGCATCTACACCTCACCATGGAGCGGGGAAAGGATTATTTGGATATAGATTGAACTGGGTCAAGAGTGTCGAGTTATTTTGGGATGACAGCGATCTAGAGCTAGGGTGGACTAAGACTCAATACCTTGTTAACAAGTATGACATTGACAGGCTTAATGTGAAGTCAAATAAGGTTATTGTTGGAGCGCTACTGGGGAGTTTGCTTGAGTAAGTCATCCTATCATTTCTCCCTCTATATCATTATTGTTATTATTATTTTTTAAGATAGCACTAATTAGTTTACTTTCTCTTCCATTTTCGTGTTATTTCACAGTGTGTGAACTTAGCGACTATCCTGACAGAGCAAATAGAGAGTTATAAAGAGTCTTCTAACTTCTTTGAGGTTGTTAGTAAAGCGAGCACTGATGAGGTGGTTAAGATGTCTGAGGAGTTGAAGAATGTAATGGGAGAGAATAAGAATTAAATGAGAACTTCAAGGTCCTGCGGGAGAAGTATGATCATGGGATAGCTACTGGAAAGAAATTTTTGGAGCCTAAGGCAGGAAAAACCTTAATTGTTGAGGTTAAGGAAAGAGGTGCTACGGCCTTCCAATCATTGGATACCTTTGCTGAAGCTACAATGTAGGAGACGTTGAGTGTTTATGATGATATCATCCGCAATTATAAAAGTATTCTCCAAGAGTCTGGTAGGGTCAATGAGGATATTGTCATGTTGATTGAGCCTCAAGTTGTACATTTAGAAGAAGTGGCCCTTGTGGGTCCAACTACTATTCTTATTTATGTAGAATATGGTGAGGTGCCTGGCGAGGGAGGTTTTGTTGTGGAGGTTGTGGATGCTTCTTAGTGCTTTTCTGTAACACCCCTTAACCTAACTGCAGAACCTAAGTAAGCTAATACAGTTAAGTCAAGAAGTGTTAACTTTTCATCAATACTAGAGTTAGGGTTTTAATAAAAGTTCCCATTTTTTGCTATAAGAGAAAGAATTTAAATTCATTTGTTGTTTCATTTCATTTTGAACACACCATATACATAAATCAAAATTGAGTACATTTATTTACAAAACTATAACAGAGCAGCTTATTTAAAAATAAAATATAGTTTTTAAAATAGATTACAAAATAGCTCGAAGCATGGAATATGAATAAATCTCTGTCCGACCGCTCTAAAGATTCAGTCAACCTCTAAACCTGTACATTTTTACCTGTATCACATGAATCTAATAAGCTAAAGGCTTAGTAATAAATAACGTACATGCAAGTCACATAAATAATTAAATGCATTATTCAGTTTAATAACTTTCATTCATAATTCATTCTTTAGGGCCCTTGAAGTGTGGTACCTAACTAATAGCAATAGACAATAGTTTTCGAAACATGTTCATAATGATTGGCCAATAAGAGAAGTAATACGGGGTTTCTATACTTGGTCTTTCAACTTCAGGTATTAGTCGTATTCTGTTTCATTCATTGTGACTTTTCTATACCAGTTTTTCAACTCAAATATTTGTCACCATTTATTGGGTCCACCGGTCCCTCCCACATCCCTTGTCTATCCGACCATCAATCAAGTACCATACTTTCTTTTCAAAAACCTCATTATATTCTTAGTAGTATTATGCTTCATGAACAATGAATGCATCAAACATTACATCATTTGACTAATAAAGACAATCACATTAAAACATAAACAACATTATATGATTCTTGTGATACAGCAAATAAAAGTTTCAACTTACCTGAGTCCACTTTGTGCTAAGTGAAAATATTAATTTCTTTGGAAGATAGGATGTGTTAAAAGCTTACCATAATCAAATCAAGTACATTTTAATATCCTTTTAATAAATCACATAATCTATTCTAATTAAAATCACATATACTTTTCAATCTTTTGTAAACAATTCTATATCAATTACATGACCTCAAAAATAATGCATAATCCATATTTTACTACTAATCTAAGGCATTAAATATTAGGGCAGTCATTAAATAACTAATAATCCAAACATAAATATCAGCCCCCAAAACTTGAACACAATCTAAAATAACATGAGTAAACTTGATTCTAACTTAAATTAATTATAACCATCAATTAAGCAAACTAATTGCTATTGTTCTCAATCATTCATAGGAACTTCCAATACAGTATAAACATTACAAGATTAATAGAAATATATATAAATTAAGCATATTTCACAAGACTATCAATTTTGCTAAAAACTAGCTTAACTAGCTTGGTTTTGACTTCAAGTCTATCCCACTTGAGTTTTCATTCATATAAAAATATACTAAAACATGTAACCATCCAAAATACTATAAATTCAACATAAGAAATATTGAAAAAGAATATACCTAGATTAAATTGGAATTAAGCTTCAAAATCAACGATTTTCAAGCTTAAAGGGTATAAACTTGTTCTAGTTTGTGTTGTATGGATTTCTATGGATTGAATTCAATTTTTCTGAGTATGAGAGTGTATAAATTTGGAAGACACTTGAAGAAGAAGGGCTGGTCATTTTTAGGAGCTTCCATAAGAAAATATGGCTAAAATAACTTTTTTGACATTTCAAAAAGAGGTAAGTGGAGGGTAATGATTGGTTGCATCATGTTTGGTGTCTTCTCATGCCAAAATCTATTTTTATGGGATAGGTAGATGACAAGAAATGATGCTTTGGTGTTATAATCAAGTGTAATTTGGTTTAAAATGATTTCATGCAACCTAGTCAACCTACAAATCAAATTGCACCATTTTTTGAATACTTTTAGTTCTTAGTCAAATGTAACATATTTAAAATAAATATTTAGAAAAATAATCCCTTTAGAATGTAACAAGTATGGAGCAATACGAATAATTCATTTCATGGCCATTCAACACATCAATCTTTCTTGATCGAGATACCGTGCTTTTCACTGTAAAAAGACACTTAAGGAATATGTTAAATCAAGAAATAGAAGTTTGATCTCATATTTCATGTACTAATGCATGTTAAAACATAACTGGAGTATATAGTAACAATTATTTATGTTCGTGCAATCATGCTATTTGTATGTCATAATTCAATAATGCACATTGATTAGATGCATATTCATATAATATGTTTATTATTGGATATGTAGGATAGAATTGGGCATTACATTTTTAGAGAATGATCTTTCATTTTGCTTTATCAGATAGGATGATTCTTGTTGGGCATGTATGCCATGTCTTCAAACTTAGCCACTTTGATTGTTTAATTCTGTAGTATGAAATTCCTCCATCGTATCAGATGGGCATTTAGTATTCTAATGGAATTTGAAGTATTTGATGTTTTTGTCTTTACTTTTCCTCATCCTATTTTTTATTTTATTGGATATTGATGTGATGAACTTCATCACAACAAGAATCAAAATATGATTGCTCAAGTGCTTCCTCTCGAGGGAATTCTCTTAATCACTTGAAAAATGAAAGAGGCTAACTCCAAGGGATGAAGGATTATTCCAGGATGTTTTATGTTGTTAGACCTCATGAAAAATCAAGTTATGGGGTTTTGGGGTCAAGATGACCAAGCTCTATGATGACCACAAATGAACTCATCAAGCTTTGGGGCCTTTATTGTATAATTATTTTAGCGAGTACCATGACTATGTAACTAAATCATAAATAAGTAAAAAAGAATTCTACTATTTCATTTCAATAAACATAGCTAAGTAAAACATGAAGCACTTTATTCATCATTATTTCCTCACAATGGGAAATACTCATTTTATACAATGCAAGTATGAAGATCAAGATGAACCTTCAAAGGTGAGTCTTTCCATAAAAAAGTAAATGAAAGATAGAAAACTCCCAAGTATGAAATTAAACAATCATTGAAAATATTTCCCAAGATTAGCCACATTCCAAGTTCGTAGTGCACCTTTGCCATCCAAGTGTTGCAAGTGATATGCTCTGGCATTCACTACTTCAACCACCTTACAGGGTCCCTCCCACTTGGGGCCTGGCTTTCCAAGCTGGCGGGTAATGTCTACCTTCCATAAAACTAAATCTCTAACTTATAAGGTTTTAGGGCATACTTTGCAGTTGTAAGCTCTCGCCATTCTTGCTCTGTACATCACAACACGTCTATATGCCTTCTCCCTAAGTTCTTCCATGAGGTCAAAGTTTACCCATAGTGCTTCATTATTGAGCTCGGAGGAGTATTGCTTCACTGTACAAGAAAGTTCTCCTATCTCTGTTGGGGCTACTGCTTCTGTTCCATACGTTAAGCTGAATGGTGATTCCCCAATAGAGGTTCGTGGAGTGGTTCAATACGCCCAAAATACATTGGGGAGCTCATCTACCCAAGCTCCTTTGGTAGCTCTGAGTCTTGTTTTGAGGTCCTATAATATGGTATAGTTTGTTACTTCAATTTGTCCGCTTGCTTGGGGATTTCCTACTGAAGTGAAGAACTATTTGATTGAAATATCGTAGCCCCATTCGCGAATCTGAGCTCTCTAAAATTGGGTATTTTTATCTGTCACTAAAGCTCTTGGGATTCTAAATGTATATAAAATATTCTTCCATACAAACTTAACAACTTCTTTCTTTGTTATCCTTACTAGAGGTTCGGCCTCTACCCATTTTGTAAAGTAATCCATAACTACTATCAAGGACTTTCTTTGGCTAGTCGCAAGAGGGAATGGACCTACTATGTCAACGCCTATTGAGAAAATGGGCATGGACTCTCTAAAGTTTGTAAGAGTGCTATAGTTTGGTGAAAAACATTTGCGTGCTCCTAATAGGAATGACAATGCAAAACCATTCTCAGTGCATCTTCAAGCATTATAGGCCAAAAATAACCTTGCCTAAGTACTTTCCCAGCCAAAGTTTTTCCTCCAAGATGATTAGCACAGATACCTTTATAGATTTCTCATAACACATAATTTGCTTTAGCAGGAGCAGGGCACTTCAGGTATGGTTGAAAGTATCCACATTTATGAAGTATGCTATCAATGATTATGAAGCATGATGCTCGCATTCTCAACTTACATGCTTCACTAGGTGTCATAGGCAACTCGCTATTTGTCAGGTACTTGACTATCTCGTCTTTCTGGTTGGGCTCTTCCTCTTCTGAACATAAGATCTCTAGTCCCTCTGCCTCAATCTCAACTTTACTTGATATGAGGAATGTGATTTTTCTACTTTTGATGCTTTCCATGGAGCTTGCCAATTTAGCCAACTGGTCAATAATCGAGTTTTCCATTCTAGGGACTTGTTTGATCTCATACTCTTCTAATCTTGCGAGCAAATCCTTCGTTAAGTTCAAATACTTAACAATTTTCTCTTCTTTGGCATCATATGATCCCTTGATTTGATTAACCACCAATTGAGAGTCACTATGTATGATACGTTTCCTTGCCTTTGCTAGAAGGGCTTCATACTTAGCTTCTTTATTAGCTGTTGAGAACTTAAATTTAACAGCATATTCAAACTTATCATTTTGGGGCTTTCTAATAAAATTTCCACTCTACTTTCGCTTGTTGTGGAGGAACCGTCGATGTACAAGGTCCATGTAGGGGTCAAATTAGATGGCTCTCCAGTCTCCATTTCGACTAGAAAATCTGCTAGAACTTGTGCTTTAATTGCTAGTATTGGTTGGGATTCAATACCATGCTCGTTGAGTTCAATAACCCATCTCACCAATCTTCCTGAAGTCTCAGGGTTGGACAACACCTGCTTGAGCAGTTGGTTTGTCAATATTGTTATTGGGTGAGATTGAAAATAAGGGTGGAGTTTCCTAGCTGCAATGATAAGGGCTAAAGCTAGCTTTTCGATGTTTGAATATCTCATCTCACCACTATGTAACGTATGACTCACATAGTAAACTAGGTGGTGATCTCGCCTTATCTCATGGGTCAAGACTGAGCTTACTGCCTCTTTATTGGCCGCCAAATTGAGAAACAAGGAGTCCCCAGTATAAGGTTTGGTTAACAATAGTGGTGAAACTAAGTACTTCTTTAAATCTACAAAAGTTTGTTGACATGCCTCAATCTACTCAAAATTCTTCCCTTCCTGAAGTACTTTGAAGAAAGGTAACCCTTTATTTGCTGATCTCGAGATGAATCGATTCAGTGCAGCTAAATGCCCTATTAACTATTGAACATCCTTTATAGATTAAAGTGGTGATATGTTAAGTATGGCCCTTATCTCCTTGGGGTTTGCTTCAATTCCCTCTCCGAAATCATATAACCTAAGAACTATCTGCCTCATACTCCGAAGACACATTTAAAGGGATTGAGTTTTAGGTTGTATGCTTTCAACACGCTAAAGCACTGTTGTAGATCTCACACGTGATCCAGAGATCGCTCACTCTTGACAAGCATGTCGTCGATATACACTTCTATATTCCTACAAATTTTATTTTGAAATATCTTGTTAACGAGCCTCTAATAGATGGCTCCTACATTCTTCAAACCAAAATGGCTTACTCGATAGCAGTAAATGCCTTCATTTGTGACAAAGCTTATATGCTCTTGATCTTCAGTGCTAACTGCATCTTATTATAACCTTGGTAAGCATCTAGGAAGCTGAGTAGCTCGCATCCTGAAGTGGGATCTACTAACAAGTCAATGAAAGGAAGCGGGAATGGATCCTCTAGATATGCCTTATTCAAACTGATGAAGTCTATGTAAAGGCACCACTTTTCACCGTGCTTGGGTACCAAGACGACATTAGCCAACCAATCAGGGTAAGTAACGAGGCAGATGTTTTTTGTGGCCAATAATTTTTCAACCTCTTCCTTAATTTGTTTACTTCTTTTTGCTCCAAAGGTCCTATTTCTTTATTTTACTAGTCTCACATTGGGATCAATGTTGAGAAGATGTGTTATTACTTCTAGGGGGATATCTGACAAATCATTCATCCCCCAGGCAAAAACTTCAATATTTTCTCTAAGGAAAGCAACTAAGGTTTCCTCTACCAATGGCTTTAAACTGGCCCCAATTCTTGTTACCTTTGGTGAATCACCTAATATTAATTCTATGATCTTGAGCTCTTTGATTGCCTCCAATCTTGCTTTAGCAAGCTTCTTTTTCATCTTCTTAGTCGTTGCATCAGTAGTTTACCCATCTTCTAAGGAAAGCACAACCTTTTATTTTTCTTTATCCGTAGTGACATCATTTCCTTCTTGTCGCCTCAATTGACTATTAGCTCTACGTAAGATGTTAGCATAACATTCCCTAGCTGCTCTCTTATTGCCACTTACTTCTCTTACTCCTAACTTTGACTATTAGACCTCTATTATTCAGAGCTCTCCTTTATAGGTTGAGATGGCTGACTAAGTCTTTTTGTTCAGCTACAACCAGTATCTCCGACATCCTAGCTCTAAGAATAGCATAATTATTGTATCGAGGAGGAGCGATGTGCCTCATTTCCTCTTTCTTTCTTCCCTCAAATTTTTCTTTTTCTTGGTATTTTCTCTTTACTGGGGTAACAGCACCAAAGGTCTCCTCAATTATAATGAACTTTTCAGCCCATGCTAGCAATTCTTCTAGAATGTTTGGTGATTTTCCAACTATGGACTCTTTGAATCTCCCATGACGGAGGTTTTGTTGCATTATCCGAGCCAATAGTTCATGATGAACATATGGGACCTTGTGTACAGCTTCAATAAAATACATAACATAATCACATAGTGGCTCTCCTTCTCGTTGTGTGATTGAAAATAAATGAGTCGTGATCTTAGGATACTTGTGATTTATTGAGAATAGATGTAAGAATATATGCGTCAACTGCTCAAAGTTGGTTATGCTACTAGCGCGCAATTGGTTAAACTAGGACAACGCACGTTTGGTGAGCGTAGTTTGGAAGATCTTGCAAAATGTTGCATCATTTAGGTCATAAAGATCAGCCTTGGTGAAAAATTTATTCAAGTCATGTTTGGGTCTCCTATCGCTCAAATTCATTGAGGTTCGCAACTTCGAATCCTATTGGCAAGGACTCTGCTAGGATGGCAGTAGTAAATAAGCTTCACTTTGGGGGTACGATCGTGAGTGGAAGACATTCTATTACGCGCCCTTGCATGTCAGATAGAAGAATGGAAAGCATATAGGGCAATCATTTTATGCCTTCCCTAGATTTGATGTTTGCTACTGGGAGTGAAACTCAGCTAGCTATGCTTACGCAAGGACCTCCTTCTTCACCTCTATGCTCTTCAATCTTGGGCATGGCCTTACGTTTGGAATGAGAGGTGAAGCTCGACTATTAGCCTCTACATGAATGCCTCATTCTCCTACAATTCCTTTACGCCTCAGTCATGGTCTTATATTTGCAATAGGGGGTGAGGCCTAACTACTCATATTTGCATGAACACCTCATTCACTTTCAATTTCTTCATGCCTTAGCCCTGTTCTCTTAGGAGTCGGAGTGGAATCCTAGCTTTGATGAGAAGATGGATGGGGCTCTGCTCGATGTTGGTTCTCGACATATTGAGCTACTACTTAAGTGGTAGCAGTTGTAGCAACTTCGATCATAATCCTTAGGAATTCCTATGTAATTTGGAAGATCGCAGGCTGGGGGGATCAATAGGTTGGGGATGTTGTGGTTGATCTCGCCTAGGCGGAGGTGGATATTGATTTTTTGCATTCCTATTGATATATTCAACATGCGGTGCGCTTTGAGCGCTAACTTCTCTGGAAACTCTAGATTTGGTTTACATCCTCAGTGTTCAGGTAGGATTTTCCCACAAACGATGCCAAAAATAATGCAGTATCACCTCGATTTATTGAACCCCAAGTTGGATTTCTCCTTCAAAGTGGATTGCTGCCTATGTCACAAACAAGTTCTAGGGATGCCAAGGGTTTGTCCGGTGAAGACCTTCTGACGTAAAAGTCAAAACCAGAGAGAAATTCGTAATCTTAGAAAGAAAATTTAGATTGTAGAAAGTGTAGAATGATTCTCATACCTTAGAAAAGTTGGGAAATTAGGTACTTATAGATTTTTGTAAAAGCGTGATTATCCGATGTATAGCAGTGCATGCACCAAATAGATCTTTTAGACCCATTGGGTTGGATTTATCATACAAACCTCTCTGAGTCACCTTATTGGGTCTTGCTTTATTGGGCCACGTCTTGGTCATATTAGAACTCCAAGGATTTAAGAGGGAATTGAGGTGGGTAAGACGTGAATAACCGTGAGTAAGGCATAGTCCTAGTTGATTGAAATAAATGAATTTTGAAAATATATTTGTGGTTCGATCAAAAAGAGACTTATAGACGATGTTAGTTCAGGACGTGTGAATCGATATAATTTTATTGTGCATAGGTGTATTCGATTAATTTATGTATGAATATGTGATTCATATCTTTGAATATTTACTTTCATTTATAAAGATCCTTTCCAACGCGCATCACCTTAGAAAGGTTAATACAAATAACACCTCTCTATGAATGAAGCCAAAAATATCTATTAATTCGTGCAAATACAATAAAATTTCAACAATACAAATAACGATATATGTCAAGACAAAAATTATTATTGGAAAAAAAGAAAAAATATATATTTGCTCTTGTGTGTGTGTGTGTGTATATATATATATAATAAATTTGATGATGATGCCACTAATTTATATGCCTGAGTTATATGCTTTGATGAAGGGTCTAGAATGGTACCTTCAACAAGGTAACCATAGGGTTTAGGTTGAATTGGATGCTCTTGTTATCATTAATCTGCTTCATGACACAGACAAGGATCCTTGGCAACTCTAAAAACTCGTTATTAAAAAAAATAAAAAAAATAAAAAAGCTCTTCCAATGAGTGATGTCCATTACATTCACAAATATATGTCGCAATGGGAATCAAGTTGCGGTGGAACTTTCGTCCACATTCACTCATATTGGAAAGCTCCCAAAAGAAGGTCAAGGATTGATAAGGCTAGATAAATGGGAATTGCCTTATTTCAGATTCAAGAACAGAGCTTCAGGTGCTTAGGCATCGGCAACAAGCTCCTAGGCTTTGCAAAAATTCAAGGAGAACAAATTATACAACGTCAAGACAATGATCTCAATGCTTAGACACTGCGATGGGTGAAGGAAAACAGAGATGAGCCTAGGCGCTCCACAGACTGGTTTGAAGCTAGATTCACTTGACAGAAAACAACACTGGAGGTGCTTAGGCCCTCCTCCACATAAAGCCCTACGCAATTGTTTTGAGAAACTTGTACCAGCCATTTTTGGGGAGATTGGAAGATTTGGAAGAGTCGAATAATGGAAGAGTTGGCCTGGATTCTTACAAAAATTCGTGCGCACTGGACATCAATTCACTTATTATTTTTGCATATATAATCTTTGCACATATTCTTGAATAATTTTTCTTAAATTTCTAGAATAGTTTTTGTTTAGAATTTTGTAAAGGGAGTAAGTAATCATTATTTATATTTTCAGTAAACTGTATTTCTACTTTTTTTTGGTGATTTTATAAATGCCAATCCACCAATGCATATATATATATATATATATATGTGTGTGTGTGTGTGTGTGTGTTTGTGTGTGTGTGTACACATTGTATTTATGTATTCATTATGCCAATGAAAACTTAATTACGACATACTCCCTCCACCCTGCAAAGAATGTTGTGTGTTCTATTTTGACTTGTCCCAATTTATTTATTACTATAAAAAGTAAGAATTTATTATAGTGTATGATTGTTCTTTCTTTTAATTTAAATTAAAAAAATGAATTAAATCATTCTTGTGATAAGAAATCTATTATTTAAGGGAAGAAATTTTTATATATAGGTAAAAGCCAATAACAAATCAAATTAAGGTTCTACTTGAGGGCTAATTTTACTTTATCCCCTCTATTTTTATTGAATATTATTTTATCCTCTTGTATTCTAATTGTATCAGTTTACCTATTTATATTCTTAATTGGTATTATTTTGCCACCTGTATTTTCAATTGGTATAACTTTACCACCTGTATTCTTAATTATTATCACTTTGTCACATTCTGCTATTATTGTATCACTCAAACTCCTTGTAGTTTTAAAAAATAACCTAATTATTCTTATCTATTATTTTTAGTAAAATTATTTTAAAAAAATTGTGTCTACTAATAATTTTTTTAACTTGATTAATTAACACTTAACATTAATTATATTTAAAATTTTATTGAATTTCAAATTTAATGGCTACTTTTTTAATTTAATGTAGTTCCTATTAAATTACTATATAGAAAATATTTTCTATTAGCTAATAAATTTTTTATTCATCATAAATCTAAAAAATATGTAATCTATTTCTAAATAATATTTGTTAAATATGTGAAATATTAGGAGTAATTTTCGAATTATTAATTGAATAATCATACTTTAATAAAAACTTTATTAAATTAACTAAAGTCATTTTTGTGATTAATTTTTGTTAAACACCAATATGGATTTTTTTAAAATTTATCAAATTTTTTATTAAATAACGACAATAAGATTGTTCATAATTTACTTAATATTAATATTAAACACTAAAATGACTATTTTTTTTTTAAATTTGAACATTGTTTCTATTAAATTATGGTAATTTTATTAATAATGAAAAATATATTATTAAAATTTAACTTGTTTAATAAAATATTATCTAAAAATATTACACATTTTTTAGATTTATAATGAATAAAAAACTTATAAGTAAAATATTATCTAACAAAATATCCTACTATATAGTAGTTATAAAAATCTAATAATTTTAAAATATTTTTAAAGTGATTTTTCTAAGAATAATGGCAATAACAATTAGATCATTTGTAAAGAATAAGAAGATTAAAGTGATACAATAAGAATGTAGAGAGTAAAATGATACCAAGAATAACCTAATGTATTTGTGGACAAGACGTAGGTCTCTAATTAGAAAAGTAACCCTATATTATACAATCTGCAAGGCAAAAAATAAGGACAAATTTGGAAGAAAGTGGCACAAAATTAAATTTTTTTAAATTCCTACCCAAAAGTTAAATAGGACATCTTTGTGAGACATACGAAATAGTAATAGTATCTTATTTACCCGGCCAATTGATATTTCTATTCACAAATTTCTATCACAACGATTTAAAGTATTTCATAGAAGTTCTTTTGTTTTTTTTTTAAGAAAAAGAAACATGCTTTAATCGTTCACATGCATGCTTACACTTCATTAATAACAGTACACTATTGACTATTCATAGCATAACTAAACAATCCATTTAGATAAAAAGAAGAAAGAGAAGGTGGGCAATTGAGTTGAATAGCTCCAAATCTTGAGCTCCTCATAATGAATTAACTTTTTAGTCGTTTCTTATATATCATAACAAGTCATTAAGGGATTGAGTTATTTTTACGAATACTTTTTGATGCTCAAGGTACAATCAGAGTAAAAATGAATAAAGACAAAGAACAAAATGTTATAAAATACTAAATTAAAATAACGTACCTCAAAATGATAAAATATGGAATACTTATGGATGTATAGTCTATCATTCTTCTTGGAGCATTAGGACTTTATGAGCTTGGGTCATCCTTCTTGAGGTATTTGGACTTAGCTTTTGGGTCAGTGTTGAATTATGGCCCATCATTATAAGTTCTCACTCTCAGATAAACCTTGAGACTTAGATTAGTTGAGAAGAATTTTTTTCTCTACTTGGGTCTATTAGACTTAATCTATTAGAGCCCCTTTGGTCATTTTAAACTCATTTTTATGTTTCTAATATTTTTAGAATAGAAAATATTTTTATTAGATTTTCGTGTAATATTGAAAATGTATTTGGATTAGTAATGTTTCTATATAAACTATATAGGAATAAAAAAATATATTTATTTTATGATATTTTTTATATTAAAAATATAAAAGGGTGTGATATTTGAATAAGTTTGAAAATAAAATTACTAGGGGCATGAAAAGATGTGAAATAATAATAAATTTTAAAATATATTTTAAAAATAAAAATAAATGATATTTTGATGAAAAAAGAGTGAAACAATTTTTTTTTTTTTTTTAAGTAAGAAAAAAAATTATAAACCAAACAAACTCCTATTCTTTTTAGACTATTTGTAATTAGGTGCATGAGCAGTGGAGGCCAACCTAGCTAGAAGAAGAAAAATCGAATGAAATGGAACACTCACGTGGGTAACTATTTGTTGAAGTTAGGCAGCGCCGGGATCTTTTACTTGCCAGTTCCCTTAATTTAAATTTGCTGTATCTATGCAACAGGTAGTTGTAAATGCTGGCCCCATTCATTTACTTTTACATTCACGTCACCAAAATAATAAATCATCCCATTAATGTACCAACTAACACCCCCCACCCACCCCCCACCCCACTCCACCCCCTACACATATCTATATAGACATCTACATATGATACTGACGTTTTGCATACCTGTTCGTCTGTCATACAACTATACACACGTTGTATAAGTTTAAAGCGCCATGCACAGAGTAAATGTATAACTAGGCCATTATCTAGTTCTCTTTGTTGTGGGTTTGTGTGTGCGCGATTGGAAAGATGGAAGAAGGAAAGTTCAGCAGAGTGAAAGTGGACTCAATATTGAGTGTAGTATCCAGCAAGCCAACTGAGCCCGGAAAAATTCACAAATTGTCGTTGTTGGACCAGGCAATGGGCCTTCACACGATCCACATAGTGTTCTACTACGGGTCCAATCCATTCAACGATGGCCCAATGCCGTCGGACCTGGACAATCTCCGGGTTAGTTTGTCCCATTTGTTGGACGAGTACCCGATCGTAACGGGTCGGTTGACCCGAGGACCGGTGGCGGTTGGCAAGTCAAGTGCAATGATGCTGGGGTCCGGATTTTCCAAGCAAGGGTGAGTACCACGCTAGATGAATGGCTGAGATCTGCGGATGCGTCTGAGGAGCGGGATCTGACGGTGTGGGAGGACATGCCCCAAGACCCGAGCTTTTGGTCTCCATTTCGGATCCAGGTAATATTTCAATTATTTTATTGATAATATATTTAGGTAAAAAACCTTACTTTATGACTATTAAGTTAAGTAAGACTATTTTTTTTAAAATTAATTTGAGGATTTTATGGGTTACATTTGATGGTTTTCTATTTTGTAGTTTTTTTTTTTTTTTTTTTTTGGTGCAGTTTAATAAAGTATGAATTTTATAGGAGAAATTTGCTTGATTGAGGCTTAAATTATAGCACTAAAGGTGACATTTTTAGTCAGGTAGTGGAAGAAATTGTGATATGTAAGAGGGTGTTTGGATAGACTTATTTCACGCTAAAAACATCTTAATTATACAATGTTTGATAGTAGTTTACTAGTGTAAAGTAATTGGGATAAAGAAAACTTTGTAATTAGTGACTTTTAGTGTTTTAGTTGAAATTAAATTGAAGATTTGATGTTACACTTAATGTTTTTTGAACCTTTTTTAGTTTTTTATCAATTCCATCTTTAAGTTTGTAAATTATGCATATGGGGTATATAGTTGAGGGTTTGGAGATGCTAAATTGTGGTGTACACTAGGTGTATTTAATTACATATTTATATATAAACACACACATACCTGACGTACACCACTGTAACATCTATTGACTGATATGTCAAAATACTTGAGTAAGTCTTGTTTAAAGTATGAAGGTGATTAAGTTGGGTATACATGCACAAACTAGTCTAACGAGATGTTTGGTTGGATCAAAAGAAAGAATTATGAGTTCTTAGAATTTGATAGGGGGTACTTTTAACATTTACAAGCTATTGAACAAAAGAAAAAACGGCAATTCTTTCAAATTAAGATAGCTTTAATGGCTTATGTAGTGCGCTCAATCATTTTAGTCAGATCACAAGTTATGATATCATGGCCATACATTTGGTTAAATTAATGAAAGAACTATTATATAATCAATGAAAATAACAAAGAGGGTGGTACATGGCCATCTAGAAGCTGAGTAGAATTCTGATCCTTGGACAAAATATTTCATTCACTGTATGAGAAATAGAAGAAAACCATTATGGCTGAGCTACTATAGATTGTTTGATAGTCAAAACATGCGACCTTTAGTACCCTATGAGTGTTGAGGAAGTGTTTGATAAAAGTTTTAAACCCGAACTAATTAGTTTATATGATCGTCAAGGTTTCTTACTCATAACTTGTATGCTTCTAAACTCATAAACGCCCGAATTTTGACTAAGTAATTTGTCAAAAACATTTTATTACTTCTTAGGCCTTATGTTATTCCAGTAAAATAATAACTCATTCCTTTTAAGATGTGCTGTGTTATAGGCTCCTACAGCATCTTATAAACTCTTCCTATTCAGTGTTGTTAGAAATTTTATTGTTTCTACTGAGAGACATTACAGAAAAACCCTGTAAGTCATTCAATGAAGTTGTATTTTGGTTCTTGCTGTTATTCAACTGTGTGACCCTTCACAAAAAAATATTGCAGATAAATAATTTCAATTGTGGGGGATTGGCCATTGGATTGAGCTGCACTCACATGCATGCAGACATAACAAGTGCTACTCTGCTTATCAAGTCATGGACAGAGGTTCATCGTGGCCAACACCTCATCCATTCTCCTGTTTTCCATCTCCCCCAACTCACATCCTCTCAAACCAACTCCATCCCATCATTCTCCACAACAGACTATGCTAATACTCCAGCAAAGATGGGCACTGCTACAATGAAATTCTCTGGTTCAGTGATCGAAATATGTCTATCACAAGTCCAAAACCAGTGCCCCAATGCCACCCCCTTTGATGTCTTGGTAGCTCTCTTCTGGTCACGCATTGCACAGTGGCAAGAACCAGCACCCGACGACAATAAATGCTCTCTTTCTATATGCGTGGACTTGAGAAATCAGGGGCATCCGTCTATACCTTATGGCTATTTTGGCAATGCCCTGCATTTCTCGGTGCTTACTGTGGGCGCCGACAAGTTGCTGAGTGGTGAATTAGGCCAAGTATCTGAGTATGTCCACCGGCACGTTGCAGCACTAAAGGGAGAGGACTTTTGCTCAGTTGTGAGTTGGTTGGAAGAGCAGAGCAAGGAAGGAGAGGGACCTTTAAGGATATACGCCCCTCGGCTTACATGCATTAACACAGAACATATGGCTGATGCAGAGAATGGGCAAGCACTGATGTATGCTGCAGAGTTCAGTAAGGGTGAAAGGCCTGTCCACGTGAGCTACCATGTAGGGAATGTGCGGGGAGAAGGGCTGATTATGGTAATCCCTTCGGCTGAGGCCGGACTTGGGCGAACTGTCACGGTCATGCTCCCAGAGGAGCAGATTGGTAACCTATGCAAGGATCAAACCATACTAGATCTGGAGCCCAGTATGCTCATCAGTGGGAGGAGATGAGGCATTTTCTCACTTTCAAATTTCTCAGCTCATTTGATTGATTTGTGCACCTAAAAATGTAGTGATTTCTTAGGTGAATGACATTCAGTTTATCAGTTTAAATGCATTTTATGTTTTTACACTTCTCATTCAATTATCAAAATCACAATTCAAAGGATGTTTTGAAAAATGTGCTGCAATATGGTACCACCAAAGCATTATCAGAACTAAACTGGGAAACTGATAATGGAGGAAGCATTAAAATCATGAGACATCATCTGAAGATTCTGAACATGAACAGGGCTATACATCAATACATATATGTTTTTTAGGAGGTCTCTATAGTTCCATTCAATTTATAAAGACCCTTATGAATTTTCATCCGTATCACTTCATTGAGAGGAACATGTGATACCCGAGTCTCTTACTACTCACATGGCTAAATATGATTCATGCATTACGTGTTAATTTTATATGCTATTTGCATTTCTATTGACATTTCATAATTTATTTCATTTTATACGATATTTTTGAATATTAAACTTAATTCTGAAGCTCTTGCACAATATTAGTTATTAAATTTCCTAATCTAAGTAGTTGATTTTATATTGAAATAAGAAGAAAATGAGGTGGATCAATATTAGATATAGATGGGATATATAGGTTATAATTTTGGAAGTGTTAAAAGTGTTACTAGTAAGCTTATACGGTTTAATTTGATTTGATCAAGTTATTTCAAAAGTATATATTTGTAAATTAGCATACTTGGGATATTGGACATGATATAATGTGAATTAAGTGTCATATTACAAGGCCCATATGTGCATATGATTTTAGAAATGCAAACTAGATAATTCTTTAAGAATCGGATGCGAATCGGTTTGGAGATCGAATGAACGGACATAGGAATTACCCATGGAAATGAATGGTGATTAAGATAGGTTGCAACCAAATAAAAATAGGTGAGACACACAAGATTAGGGCTGCAAGATAAGGGAGAAAATCAGATTTGCCATTTACTTGCCACCTCATGCTTTCTTATTAAACTTAAGCTAACATCTCAAGCTAACACCTCAAACCCTTCACCCTTAAGCAATGACCAGACCCTCATTTCAGCCATTTTCATCTTCCAAACACACACCTTAAGGTCTCCAAGTGATCCAAATTGATTCCAAGTTGAAATAAAAGCAAGAAAAGCAAAGGAGAAGTGATTACCATCAAGTTAACCTCAAAATCTGCATAGGTAACACTTATCTATGGTTTTGCCTTTGGTTTTCAAATTATTATGAATGGTTTTATTGTTTATTAAGCTTTCAATATCTCTTATAAAAGTGTTAGGAAGTTTTTAGTTAGATTTTGGTGCACAAATAAAGGGTTTTTGATGACAAACATTTAATAGAAAATACTTGTGGCAGAAACTGTCATCTTACTATTTTCTTGTGTTTTAGGCTTCAAAAGTGTATGGTATGTTGAATAAAACCTATAATTATTACTATTTACATGACCATATATGACTTAAGAGTATTGGAATGAAGTTTTATCAGTTGGAAATTGAAATAGAGAATGATATTGGAGAAACACTCAAACTGCCAAAATAGCAAAATCTGTTTTGGTGTGCTGTGAAGGAGACTGAATTAGGGGAGCTAAACCCATTATTTTTGGTAATAATATGACCTGGTTGTCTCCTTATATATGTTATATAAGTATGGTGAAAATTTTGGAGTTATTGAATATACTTAAAGGTGCCAAAACCATTAATGTCATGAAGTGTGCAAAACTGTCACGGTAGGAAACAATCTGTTTCAGTATGTCGTGAAGAGAGCTGAACTTGGGAAGCTATATCCGTGATTTTTAGCAATTCTATGATATGGTTACATTTATATACATGTTATCTAAGTGTGGTAAAAACTTAGGAGTGATTGGATATGCTTAGGGATGTTAAAATTATCATGCAACTAAACTTGACAACAAGAAAATATGAAAATGTGAATCTGCCACATTTGATCACTTAACATGTTTCAACCTAGACATGTTGCTATTGAGTGTTAATAATTAGGTACATGCTATTAGAGTTATAATACTTCAATTACATGATGTTTTCATGTATTTAAGATGAGAAATTGAGGTATTTGAGGGGCTATATTGGGTACTAGTTTGTGAAAGCTTGATTGTTAGCTTATAGCTTGGTGTTTAAGGTCTAGTATGAGATTTTGTGCTTTCAACTTGCCAAATTGGGAATGGTGCTTGATGTTGGGTAATATTACAGGCTATTTGACATCTAAGGTTGGAGAGGAATACTAAACAAATTTAGATTAAGCCACCAACCAAGTGAAAGGTAAGTAAAGATTCATTTGCAACCACAATGCATAGACATAGTAGATGTGTGAATTATATGTAATATCATAAATCATATGTGCATAGTAGAGGACTCTCCATTGAGCATACATACATGGGCATTGTCATTAGCCCGTGCATGCATCATATACTAGCATTGTGATAAATCTTGTATTGCACGGCATGATTCAGAGAAAGAAAAATGTTTTGTTGACCACTACTAGTGCACCGAAGCATGCATGGATTTGCATGGTGTTAGCTCATATAGTTTATGCATTGTAGGTGAGTACGACGATACTTGAAGCATCTTTTATTGGCTGAGCGGCGGTTGGAGCTCCTGCAGGTGTCTGAGTGAGTGTGTACATGGGTGACGACCTGTTGGGCTATTTTGTTGGCTTGTTATATTTTGAGTCTGTTGTATTATATTTTTAGACTGGTACTATATTTCGCTTTTAAAACTTTACTGTAAATAAGTATGTAAATATTGGGTCGTTGTGGGTGTTGAGCTTTTATATAAATACCGATCCTGCTATATACATGACATGTGTTATAAAATATTTTAAACAGAGTTGTGCATGTAAGAAGTGATTTATCTTTTCTTAAAGTGTTATAAAAAATATTCCATGCATGCACACAGGTTCTATCATGTCAAATTATAATATATATCTAGTTGTGTAGTAATGGGGGTGTTACAGAACAACATCATATATTTTTTTCAACTCATGCGTTGTGGAACTCAAGGCATTAAGTAAGAGTTTCAAAATTATAAATTTTTAAAAATTTGGTTGAAATTTCAATGATATCTAAAATGTTTGATATTGAGTCGGATTCAATACTCTTCACAAATTGACATCCATATTTAAATTGGATGTTTATTCCATAGTTTGATGGGATTATAATTTCTAATTGGATTTGAATTTTTCTCTGTTTAGAAAGAGACATATATGATTTTTTCTAGCATAGTAAGATATAGATTTCTATTCATATGTCAAATTCCTACTCTAATTGAAAGTATAAATAAACTTATTCTCCCTGAAAATACCCTTTTCAAAATTATCTATTTATAGTTTTTATTTGTACGTCTTCCCTGGAGCATCACCATAAACCTCCAAGAATTTGAAGTGTGTAAATATATGGATAACTATAATAGTTATTCAGCACTACAAGTAAGGCATATTCTCCGTTGATTGGAACAAATAGATCTTAAAGTCATATTCGTAGTTCGATCACAAGGAGGCTTATGGACGAGCTTAACTCAAAGCATGTGAATCGACATAGTTCCGCTATGTATAGATATACCCAGTCCACTATCTATGTATGAATATGCTATTCATACCATTGATTATTTGCTTTTAGTGGTATCAGAGTTAATAGAGTTCGTTCTCGTTGTTTAATTGATTTACAATATATTTTTATGCTTTAAAAAATAGATAAATTATTTTTTTAAGTATAAAATTTTCACTATATATAGATCTTAATATGTAGATCACATGATTAAAAATTGAGTGAAAACGGATAAGTGGTTTGTGAGAGAAATAAAATTTTAGTATGAGATCCATTTTCTTTATGCTAAAAAATGAACCTGCTTTGATTTTTTGTTGCAAAAACTTTATGTCATGTTGTAGAGCATAAAAATAGGTTCGAAACGGCACATAATTTGACTTAAAACGAATGTGATATATTTTTTTAAGTTTTCAATCAAAAAATTATTTTTTCTCGTTGAAAAATTGAATTGGTCGGAATTATGATATGCCAACGTGAGAAAAGACACTAGAAAGCTGATATGATTGATCAGCCAAATGGCGCCTACTTGGCGGATGCCTAGAGCTACATAGGTAAGGCTCTATTTGGCTTAATTGAAAAAAAAAAAGAGTCGCAACAGGAAGGCTAGTGCGAAACACAGCCTTAACTACGTGACTCTAGGCATGTGCTTAGTGCTATCTAGATGGTCAATCGTGTCAGCTTTCGGCGTCTTCTCTGACTTCGGTCAATCAGAATTTTGGCCAAATTAATTTTCCGATGAGAAAAAATAATTTTTAATCAAAAACTTAAAAAAATATATTCATCTTGAATTTGAACCTTGGTCTCTAGGCTGAAGAGTACAATTTCACCACGAAATTACTGGTGTTCCTTATTAATTAGTTGGCTACCAAATGTTAAAAAATGAGTGTTTAATATTTGATGGTTTTTTTTTTATTGTGATTTGACTTATTTGACCCATTAAATATTAATTTGAAATTTATTAGATTATTTTTAGTAATAATTACAAATTTATAAAACTTTTGGTAGACATTTCAACGATATCCATAATGTTGATCTAATTGATATACATAAATTAATTAGATGTTAATTCCATAATGGGGGTGGGATTCTATTTTCTAATTGAACTGTGTTTTTTTCTTGTGTGGGAAGAGATTTATATGGACTCTTCCTTAGGTAGGAAAATATAGTTATCTATAAACATGTAAAATTCCTACTCTAATAGAAAGTGTGAATAAACATATTCTCATAAAATACCCTCTTCAAAATTAACTCTTTACACGTTTTCTCTCAACATCTTTCTTGGAGCATCACCATAGAACTTTCAAGGATTTGAGGTGTGTAAATATATAGATAACTCTAGTAGTTATTTACCACCACGAATAAGGCATATTCCCGATCGGTTGCAACAAAGAGATCTTGAAGATATTTTCGTGGTTCGATAAAAAAGAGGTTTTAGACAAGCTTAGATTGGCATAGTTTTATTGCTTATAAATATACCCGGTCTATTATTTATTTATATGTGAATATGCGATCACATCATTGATTATTTGGTTTCCATGGTATTAGAGCCAATGGGGCTCGTTCTCGTCGTTTTATATGATTAGTTTATGAATATGTTTTTATGCTATAAAAAATGATAAATTATTCTCTAAAGCATAGAATTTGACCATGAAATTTTCACTATATGTAGATCTTAATGTGTAGATCACATGATCAAATTGTGGTGAAAAATAGATAAGCATTTTGAGAGAAAAATTAATTTTTGATTTAGGATACTTTTTCTTTATTCTCAAAAGTCGAACCTATTTTTGTTTTGAAAAATAATTTATGCCATATTGTCTAAAAATATATTCGGAACGACATGTAATTTGTTAAAAATTGACTTAAAACAAGTGGGATATGATTTTCTTAAATTTTTGACTGAAAATTATTCTTTATCGTCGAAAAAGCGAATTGTCTAGAATTTTGACCGGCCAGGGCTAGAGAAGATGCCGGAAAGTTGATGGCCAGATGATCGGCCAAGTTGGCACATGCCTAGAGCTAAGTAGATTAGGTTGCATTTGGCTTAATTCAAAAAAAAAATGAAGTAGCAGTTGGCGAGCTAATGGGCTACATCGATTCAGGCGCTGCACTGTTTGAAATTTAAACATTGGTCTCTAGGTTGGAAGAGCATAATTCCAGTACTATATCATTATCACTTCTTGTTAATTAGTTGGCTGCTAAATGTTCATAAAGTCGAGTTTGACGTTTGATGTTTGATTTTTTTTTTGTAATTTGATTTGACTTATTGGATATGAACTTGGAAGTCATTGCATTATTTCCAATAAAAATTAGATAAAATATTTATTGCGCATAAGGATGCTTGCAAAAATTTATTTTTTTGCACATTAAAATGCTCTAAATAAGTTGCATGCTTTATTAATTACATTGTTATATATTTATTTTTTTTCAATTAATATTTTTTATTTAAAAGGAGAATACTGGTTAGTTCCCCAACTTTCCTCCAAGTGACTCAAATCCATTACCAACCAGGGGATTGGTGCAAGTGCTCACCAACAAGCTACATTAACTCTTTTTTTTTGGGCAATTAATATGATTAGATGGGATATGAAGTGATATAAATTGTGATGGACATTCACATTTGGGTGCTTGTGGAAAATGAGTGTTTTCTTATTTTATTTTTATAATTTTCTATAAGAGATAATTTGTGGCAATGGTGGTAACTCGGTATTCCTAAATTATTATTATCTTTTTGATTAAATTGATGTAGTTGGCTCTAATATAATGTAAATGTTCATTTTTAATTTAAAGGCATATATTACTTAGACCACTTTGGGGAGGCCATGTATCATCATGTTTATGAAAATATTTTTTATCTACCATCAGGACCAAAATTATCTCAACATAATGCACAAAATGTCAATGTAGCCCATCTCGGGTTAACTTTTGTTATTTATGTTGCTAGTTGCATGTATGAAATATGTGGACAAGTTATTATTTTATTCATGATCAATAAATTTTTATTATGACTTTAACTTAGTAGGAGATGATTACTGGCCTCAACTGTAAATTTTTTATTTTGTTGAGTATAAAAAAATAATAAAGTATTTATTTGGGTATAGAATATAATATTAGACCTATACCTAAGTTTTGCGCAGTTAATTTAGAAATGTTAGACCAACTCAACAAATTTATATTTAATCCAAATGAGCTATAAAATGAACAAGTTGTCAATAGTCATAGCTTAGATGTAGACAATTATGCTAGAGACCAACAATAAAGTTTTTGCTTTAATTTGTTTAAACTGTAAACACAAGAATTTGACCAAAGATTTTAAGCTCTATTTTATATGAGCTCACTCGCAAGTAAAAAGTTATAGTTATCCTAGAGTCGTTTTTTGAGTGGATATATAAATATCTGTAATGTGTTTCCAATAATAACTACCTAACTTGAGGTTGATTGATAAGAATCAAAAAGTGCACAAGTAGTTGCACTTGTCATTCATGGAACCAATGTAAACCAATTATGGTGAGTGTTGGAATGAGCAATAAGTTAAACTAGAAGACAAATTGATACAACAAAGTGATAAGATGTGTCACTTTAGTAATAGAGGCATCTAAACCTTAACTAATATCAAGTGTTATGATTGTAATGAGATCGGTTACTTTGTTTGTAACTATACTGAGATGAATTTTAACTACATAAAGTTCTCTCATTCTTTTATTTGCAAATGTTCTCAATTTTGTCCTTCGATGGATAGAAGAAGTTGGTGAAATATAACATGAGATTGGATATTGACGAAACATACATACTACGATCAAGTGTTGTGCAGCCATATTTATTAAAATGGTGCATAAGAAAAGGAATTACAAATTGAGAAGTGTCATCTCAAACTTAATAACTGGTGTGAGCTACACCTAAGAGATATAGAAAAGATACTAAATTTGATATAGTCCAATTTAAATTAAAACACTTATAAGATATTAGTTGAGTGATGCGATTAGCTTAAGATAGTGTTTCTTACACTTCTTCCATTGATATTATTATATCATGGCATATGAGATTATGAGGATGACTGTGCTAGCTAGAGGAGGCTTTATTGGCTTATTTGCTAAGCTCAACCTCTCTCTATACAAACTTTTCTAGCAAGAAAAGCTTGCTGGAAAGCAAAATAGGACTATCTATTCTCTAGAGCCGGTCTATTAAGATAAGTGTGGATGTATAAGTGTGAGGCACCAAATAGTACATTTTGTTTTTCTTTTTAACTATTCGCACTATAAATTAGTATATTCCTAATCTCATTGGTCAGAAGCACTAAATTATTTCAAGCAATTCTTAACAAAGGTTGAGAATCATAGGGAAATAAAAATTGAGGTTCAATATACTAATAGAAAGAGAGAATATCTTGTCAAATTAGTTTGGACATGTGTATGAGGAAAATAGAGTTCCAAGTTGAGTGATAACTCTGAACACTTCGTAACTAAACAAGCTTGTGCAAAGGGATGAATCAAACAATTCAAAATTTTTATTTTTCTAATGGTGAAAATTATTTTATATCTCAATTGGGAAGATACAATTTTAACTACAGCCTAATCATGAAAAGTGAGCCTCCAAGTGAATTCTCCAACCTTGTATGAACTTTAACATGGTAGCAAGCCCAAATTAGAGGTTGTATGCCCATGGAAGTTCAAGAAGGTATGTTCTCAAAAGTGATGAATGCCTTGGTGCAAAAATTATAGAAATTAAGTATCGCAATATTGATTTCCTCAAGGAGGATTTTACAAGCATAAGTGAAGTCAAAAGAAATCTTGAACTATACTAGTTGTAAGATCCTTGAGGAGACGCTCATTTTCTAGTGAGGATAATGCATTTTAGACTCATCCAACAATCATTAGGATAATGGGGCTGCGTTAGTGAGTGGGAGTGTCTCATTTTAAAAATAATCTCAAATTCTAAAAGTAAGGAATGAAAATGAGTTGTTCCTCATTATCTATATGAGATTGGTAGGTATCCTTCACGACTACATAGGGATGGCAACAAGGCGAGCTTGGAATGGGTTTGTCAAAAATTCAAACCGCCCCACCAAGGTTTTAAAAGACCCAAGACCCACCCTACCCTGGACCCGCTGGATTTGAGTTAGACTCGTTAAACCTACTTTATAATTGAAAAAATAAAAAATATATAATTTTTAAAAATAACACCACTATTTTTTTAAAAAAAAATATTTTTAAATATAAAATTACAAAAATACATATATATTAAAATAAAAATAAATAAAAAATTAAATGGGGTGGGTCTCAGGTGGGCCAGGTTAGAAAATAAAATGTCAAGACCAGCCTTGAATTGATTTATAACTTAAAAAACCTGCCCCAAGTGGGGTGGGTTCGGGGTGGGTTTGGGTTTAGACCCGCGCCATTATCATCCCTATTGATGAGTTGACTCAGAACTTGCGGTTTAACTTGCTTCTTTAAGGGGATAGCTGCTGTGTAGGAAAAAATAGGCCCAATGACTAAGAACACATTCTAAGAGTTGTTTGATCTTCCGTCTAGGTGCAAGACCATTTGATTTTTAAAGGTCATGCGCGAAGAAAATTTGTTGATTAACTAGTGTATAGCTCAATTAAGGGCGAAATGTTTATGCCTTATAGAAGTGCATGATTTTTTTGTGATGTTACTCCTTAAGTGGTGAGATTGCCTCCATTTGCTCATAACCTATAGATTATTGTCACTTTTATCTAAGTTTATCCTAGATGATTGAGGTTAATATATATGAATGAGGAATGGCGAGAAGATCTATGTAAATGCCCAATAAATTCAAGAAGTGAGGAAAAAGTGCACAAATTATTGCTAAAAAAGCTCCATTTGTAACTTGAATTATCGTCCAAATAGTGGTGCTATTGATTTCATCGAGCTATCACTCTGATAGGCTTGTAATGCCCAAGTAAGATCACTAAATATATGTCAAGATAAATAAGAGAATTTAGTTCTCACAATGTATGAGCATAATGTGATGGGTAGAACGGACATAGAAATATTTCGCCACTTTGTAGTGGTTGTTCTTTATATTTGGAATGGAAATGGGAAAAGTGGATGCAAACTTGGTGTTATGATACCGAGATTTTATATGCATCACACTAATACTATTGACACTTCATGATCAAGATTATGCTCTAATTAAAATAATTGCTCTAAAATGGAAGAAAAAAAGAAATGCTAGCCAAGCCAGTATTATGCAAGCACTATAAAACATTTGATGTGCATAATGTGTGTACTAAACTAGTCTTGTAGCATTAAGAATTGTAAGTGGAAGTCAAAGTGATCCTTGATGTAAATATGCAATGCAATCAAGTGGATACTTAGATATCTTAATAGAATAGTGTGAGAGAGCTGAAGACTATCTAGTTAAATGAAACATGCGCATCTGTTCGTAAAATATTTTGCAAACCACAAGTGAACGGTGTCAAGTTTTAACACAATGGTGAGTTAAGTATCATATCCACAAGAATTGTAATAAAAAATTACATCAACTACTATAGTTCAAATAATCTCAATTTTATCTAGAAAATCAAGTGATGATTGGTAAACAAAGAAGAGTGAGATAAAAATATTGCAAAGACAAGAATGGAGTTCTTAAAAAGCAATACAACAAACACCTTATGAGCAATAAATTCTAGAGGAATGACTCACCTAATAATCACCTATGTTCTTCCTTCTACAACGTACCAATTCAAGTCAACAACATATGTAAGTTAAGAATTCCTAAGCTGTGATACCCGAACCTCTCACAACTCACTTGACCAATGTGATTCATGTATTACATGCTACTTATATGCTAATTTGCATTAACATTTACATGGCATCTTATATAGCATTTTTAATCGTTAGACCTCTAATGCTATCACATGATATAAGTTGTTGAGATCTTATAACCTAATTAAGAAATTCTATATTTAAATAAGAAAAAGAATAGATTGGTCGATATATTGGATATTCATAGGTTATATGTTATAATTTTGGAAGTGTTAAAGGTATTACTAGTAAGTTTATATGATTCGATTTAATTAGATAGATGTGTTTTAAAAGTATACATCCATGGATTAACATAATTGGGATATTGGACATGATATAATGTGATTTATGTGTCATAATACAAGGTCCATATGTGCATATGATTTTAGAAATACAAACTAGACAATCATTTAAGAATCGGATGTCAATCGATTTGGAGATCGAATGAACGAACATAGGAATTACCTATGGGAATGAATGGTGACTAAGATAGGTTGCAACCAAATAAGAATATGTGAGACACACAAGATTAGGGCTGCAAGATAAGAGAGAAAATCAGATTATACCATTACATGCCACCTCAAGCTTTGCCACCTCACGCTTTCTTATTAAGGTTAAGCTAACATCTCAAGCTAACACCTCAAACCCTTCACCCTTAAGCCACGACCAGACCTTGATTTCAGCCATTTTCACCTTCCAAACACACACCTTAAGCTATCCAAGTGCTCCAAATTAATTCCAATTTGAAATAAAAGCAAGAAAAGCAAAGGAGAAGTGATTACCATCAAGTTTAACCTCAAAATCTGTATAGGTAACACTTATCTACGGTTTTGCCTTTGGTTTTCAGATTATTCTGAATGGTTTTATTATTTACTAAGATTTAAATATCTCTTATAAAGTGTTAGGAAGGTTTTAGTTAGACTTTGGTGCACAAAGAAAAGGTTTTTGATGACAAACACTTAATAAGAAATACTTGTGGCAGAAACTGTTACCTTACTATTTTCTTGTATTTTAGGCTTCAAAAGTGTATGGTATGTTGAATAAAACCTGTAATTATCATCATATACATGTTTATATATGGGTTAAGAGTATTGGAATAAATTTTCATCAGTTAGAAATTGAAATAGGGCATGATATTGAAGAGATACTCAAAACTATCACCATCGAATTTCAGATTCTGTCCTATGTGAAGTGGACTTATTTTACAGTATTAAATCCATTAGTTTTGGCAAGGATATGACCTGGTTGTCTCTTTTTATATGTTATATAAGTGTGGTGAAAATTTGGGAGTGATTGAATATACTTAATGGTGCCAAAACCATTAATGTCATGAAGTGCGTAAAACTGCCACGGTGGGAAAAATCTGTTTCAGTATGCTGTGAAAGGAGCTAAACTTGGGAAGATATATCCGTGCGTTTTAGCCATTAAATGACATGGTTACATTTTTTTTGATGTTATATAAGTGTGATAAAAATTTTGGAGTGAATGAATATGTCTAAGGGTGTCAAAATCATCATGCAAATTAATGTGGCAGCAAGAAAATGTGAAGTGGTGAATCTGTCCCATTTGGTTCATTAACATGTTCCAGCATAGATGTGGTGCATTTGATCCCTAAAATTTAGGGAAATATTGTAAGAGTTATAATACATCAATTAAGTGAGGTTAGTATACATTTAAGATGTGGAACAAAGGTACGTAGAAGGTTGTATTCGGTTATAGTTTCTAAGTGGTAAGGTTGTTTAGTTAAATTGAGATTCAAGATCTTTATACTACATTAGGTATAATGAACTTGTTAATTGAGGATGGTGATTGATATCTTGTATTTTTACAGATTGTTTCACATCTAGGGTTGGGGAGTAATACTTAAGAAACCTAGAAGTAACACACAACCGATCAAAGGTAAGTAAAGGTTCATGTGCAACTACAATGCATAGACATAGTAAATGTGTGATTTATATGTAATACCATTGATCATATGTGCGTAGCAGAGGGCATGCATTACTGTCATTCATGTCCATTGAGCATACATACATGGGCATTGGCACGTGCATGCATCATATACGGGCATTGTGATAAATCTTGCATTGCACGGCATGATGCCGAGAAAGGAAAATATTTTGCTGACCACTACTACTGCACCGAAGCATGCATGGATTTGCATGGTTTTATGCATGGATTTGTAGGTTCGCGTGCATGGATTTGCATACATATGAGTATGCATGGATTTGCATGCTTATATGATTATTGGCCATTGGATTATGGCGGTGTGCAGAGCTCTTTTCCTGTGCATGGGATAGTAGCGTTGGTCAGGGGCCCAAGAAACTAATGATTTTGAGAGAAATATTTTGATGCATAAAATTACATTTTGGGCATAGCATGTTGAGATGCATGAATTGATATTGTGAATTATTCTTTGACATGCATAATCATTACTTGTTGAGCATTAGCTCATATAGTTTATGCATTGTAGGTGAGTCTGGTGATACTTGATACCATGGACTTACTGGGCAAGATGTTGGGGTTCCTACAGGTTCTGAGGATCAGTGTACATGGATGACAACCTGTTGGGTTGATTGTTAACTTATTTGATTTTGTAGTCTATTGTATTAGGTTTTGGAATTTGTACAATGTGTTACTTTTATAACTTTTCTGTACACGGATATATAAATATTATTATTGTTATGGGTCCTCTGCAGGTATATATATTGGTCTGTGAGTGGGAAAATGTTTATTATTTATTAATATGTTGCAGGAAAACAATAATAATAATGCATGCATACAGGCTCTATCATGTTAAATTATACTATATATATAGTTCTGTAGTAATGAGGATGTTACATAAGCTCATCAATTCCCTCTCTCGAGTGCCAAATTGACTATGAGTTCTAACATGAATTTCAATATCTCTATAAGAATTTAAGAATAAAACTCTACAAAAGTTCAATGAATTCTTCTTCAAAACTTCAAAGGTTTCATAAGCTTCTCAACTCTATGATTCCTAGGTTGTGTTATCCTTATGATCATGTATAATCTTCCCTCTCTTGAGTATCGAATCTCATATATGAAACAATCTCAATTAATGGCCAAATAATCAAGATGCAATACTAAACAAGATAACACAAACAAGATGAATAACTTAACTAATATTGTTTGGAACTCAAAACTAGGATCAACTAAGGTTACATCATTCTCTAGAAAAAAAAAGTTTAGTTCATCATTAATGAATACAACTTAAAAGAATACAAAAGAAAGAGCATAGAAATTGTTCACCAATTTGTGGAGTGAAAGGAATGGTTGAAGCTCTCATTGTCTCCAAGAATGACTTGTCTCTAAGAATGGCTTTTTCTCCCAAGAATAGCTCATCCTCTATCCAAAAAATTGAATGGATTTTTTTTCTCTAAGAACCAATCCCTCAATGCCCTATGGTTGATTCCAATCATCTTCTTTTAACCCATCTCAATGATTCCTTCTCCAAAAAAATCCTAAAATCTCTCATCTTTTAATGGTTTTTCCTTCCTTTTCTCTCTACTAAATTAGTGTATCCCGCTAGCACATCACAGGGATAATGATGTATAGGTGTATCTAATGTGTATATCTCATAAAAATGCCAAAATTCATGATCCATTGCCATTTGTTATAAAAAAAACACATCAGCATCTTTTTTTTGTTATAAGGACAATGCCTACGCGCAGAACAATGGTACCTAGGCACTATTTATTCTATCTTGGTAGCCTCAGATGGCACCTAGGTGCTCTGTTTTGGTGTATTCTATCATGGCAACCTTAGATGGCCCTAGGCGCTCTGTGTTGACACTGTTCACTTCAGTACTTTGACACTATTCATTCCCTTGAAACTAGTTTTTGACCTCTTTTTCTGATGAATTAGCTGTTTATGTCTTCAATGAATTGTATATATATGTCTTGACTTTCCATAGGCACTTGAATCAACTAAATATGACATCTATGGAGAAATGCTTAAACTACCAAGATGTGTCATACCTAAAAATTTCAGCCCAATGCTGACTCTTGAACTTGATTTTTCTCATTTAGATTGATGAAATTGGATTTTTTGATAAACATAGAAGTGATAGATCTATCAATTGATTTCCAATGGTTTAAGAATCAAGTCAAAATTATATTTGAGCAAAGAGTTATGATTGAAATACAAAAACTGTCATCAGTCGCACCATAATTCAGATTCTTCAACATTTTAACCAAGTTTTTGGTTTCTTTTCATTTTTATCTCTTTTTGTCATTACCTATAAGATTCCAAACTAAATGTATAAAAAGTAACAAAAACACTTAAAAACAAGCCAAATATTAATCAAAAGGCATATGAATTGTTGGTATAAAACTAACTTATCAGCATCATGGCACATAATTTTTTTAGGCTATTGTTATTTTTGTGATACCATTTTGACGTATATTTTGGTCGCTAAATATTGCTAGAGGACCAAGCATATTTTTACCAAACATTTCTTCACCCATAAGAATATTGCGCATAATTAAATTATTCTCAGACAAATATTTATGAGAGGTGTGATCACTTATCCCTTTTACTGAGCCTTTATATAGGGATTTGCTCTAAAGGCATGCGAGTAGTATACGATAATATAGATTTGATTCTAGTGGCTTGTGAGAACATTTAATGAAATCAAGAAACACATACAGAATAAGTACATGCATGAGTTCATTAATCGAGGCCCCTAAGTCCCCTATGATGACCAACATTAGCATACTGCTCATCGATTTTTCTCGAGGTTTTAGTTGTAGTGAAAGAAGATTTGTTCTTTAAGGGGAAAGATCTCTCAATAGTTCGGAAGTTACACTTTCTTTCATTATTGGTCCAAGCCTCATATTAATTTGTAATACCTAATTCTCTTCTGCATAGCCAATAATAAACATATTGCATGAATATGCATCTAATCAATTTGTATTATCGAATTATGGCATACAAATAGCGTGATTACACGAATATGAATAATTGTTATTATATGCCCTATTTATGCTTTAACATGTATTAGTACATGAAATATGAGATCAAACTTTTGTTTCTTCATTTAACATATTCCTTAAGCGTCTTTTTGCAGTAAAAAGTTTGATATCTCAATTAAGTAAGAGATTTATTGAATGGCCATGAAATGAATTATTCATATTACTCCATACTTGTTACATTCTAAAGTGATTATTTGATTAAATATTTACTTTAAATATGTTACATTTGGCTAAGAACATGCAAAATGGTGCAATTTAATTGGTTGGTTAACTAGGTTGTATGAAATCATTCTAAACTACATTGCACTTGATTATAACACCAAAGTATCAATTTTTGTCATCTCCTTAGCCCATAAATGTAGCTTTTGGCATGAGAAGACAGCAAGCATAATGCAATCAATCATCACCCTCCACTTACCTCTCTTTGAAATGTCAAACAAGTCATTTTTAGCCATGTTTTCTTGTGGAAGCTCCTAAAAAATGACCAGCCTTCTTCTCCAAAGTTTCTTCCAAATTTCTACACTCTCTTACTCACAAAAATTAAATTCAATCCATAGAAATCCATAGAACACAAACAAGAACAAGTTTTCACTCTTTCAAGCTTAAAAACCGTTGATTTTGGAGTTTAATTCCAATCTAATCAAAGTATATTCTTTTTCAATGTTTCTTATGATAAATTTATGGTATCTTGGATGGTTACATATTTTAGTATCTTTTTGTATGATTGAAAACTTAATTGTGTTAGACTTGAAGTCAAAACCAAGTTAGTTTAGCTAGTTTCTAACAAAATTGATAGTCTTGTGAAATATGCTTAATTTACTTATTTCTATTAATCTTGTAATTCTTATATTGTGTTTGGAAGTTCCTATGAATGATTGAAAACAATAGCAATTATTTGGCTTAATTGAAAGTTACAATCAATTTAACTTAGAACTGAGTTTTTATCTTGTTAATTTGAATTGTGTGCATGTTTTAGGAGCTGACCTAATAAATTATGTTTGACAGGAAATGATCCATTTTCTCATTATTGTCTCGAGTGATGTATGGCACATACTACAACCCTCTTTAAATTTTTGCACATAATCACATACAGATATCCCTCCTTGTTTTAACTCCAGGAATTCTTTTACTTTGAGAGATCTAGCATCCTTGGTGAAATACTTAAGTCAACTCTTCCATATTCATTGCAAGTTTAGCTCTTTCCCACCAAGTTCTAGCATCATTCAACAAGAAAATTGCATAGAGTACATTCTTAGCATCATCAATTTGCATATAGTCAAAGATAGTATCCAAGATTTTATCCATTCCTCTATATGATATTTACCTATTCTACTAGATAGGTGATAGATCGTTATTGGTTCTTATTAACCTCCTTAAACAAAGATGAATCACCCAAAATATCCCACTTATGATTGTCCCACAATCAAAGGATAAATCAAAGTGCACCATATCATATATAAGGTTACAATGGTGCTTTAAATTAATAAACTAATCCATGCACTATCGTAATGATTGAAAACTTCCCATTCGACAATCAATATTTCCTTAGAAATTTTCAATGGGTTGTTTAGTGTACTTATTTTCTAATAAGTACCTGCATACATGCACAACAAATACTTACATGCATGCACTATAGCTAGTTGATGTCCTTTCTTAAAAAGCCCTCGACTTGAAATATTTTTTAAGATCACGACTATATAGACATAATTTATAATTGTTATCCTATACACGACCATGACCCTTAGCCATATATGATCTAAGGTTCTAATAAAATGAATTTAAGATGATGGTTGCCAATAATTAATATTATAAAAAAAATTATTCCTAAAAGAGTATAAAGACGACCAATTCAATTGGCTCATTAGGTACTATTCTAACACATGGCTCAAGCCCACTAGTGGGACCCAAAATTGGAACGGTTTATAAGTAGGTACAATGGATTTCTTTAGCAACTTGGGTTAATCATTTTCATAAAAGTGAAGATGAGTGCGAAGTAGTTGCTACTAAAGCCCATTATACTGGATTTGCTCTTTTGAAATTAGGGAGTACTATCTGTGCAAGAGCTCTGACCGGATGTTTATTCAGGATGGTCCTAGAGAGTGGAAGGAATGCAATAAGAACATCACAAGTTAAATATAATGTGATTATAATATCCCATATTAGTTGTTGAGAAAGCTTGAAATAGTTAATAAGTGAGCATATTGAACTGATCTAACAATTTGGGTTAACCATTTTTACAAAGCCATGATGAATACAAAAAATTTGCTAGTGAAATCTATTGTGCCAAAGTGTTGGTTGCGGGCTGCCACTCCTTAGGCTTAGGAGTCACATACAATAAATCTTATGGCATGATAGCTATGCAGTAATAGAGTACGCATTCCCAAGGTTCTTTTTATTTACATGATTTGTATAATTTAGTGGTAGGAATATCCATTCTCATAGGAACCTCCATTTTCAAAGGTATAGATTAGTCATTCCATTCTTCTAGCATGGGTTTAAGTCAGGAGTAAACTCATATTTATTTTTGATAAAATTATCCTTCTAAATATAGTAAAAATATTGGATAAAATTCAAGACTCGACCCATCAAGATTTCTTAAACCTAAACATGAACTCGCTTTGAGCTCAAATCTATTAGATTATACTGTTAGACCTGTTTTATTCTTTTAAAAATACTACAAAAATATTTTTTAGAAATAATGTCACCATAAATTTCTAAACATGAGAAAATAATATTATTAAAAAAAATTATTTATATTTTAATTATTAGAAAATTAAAAATTTCAAACATATTTATTACTTTTACATATACTAGCATAACTATTTATTAATTTTATAATATTATTATAAGAGTATTAGATTTATATTTTAATATATATATAACTGTTCGTGATCTATTTTACAAGCCGCAAGTGCACGGTATCAAGTTTTAATACAACAGTGAGTTGAGTTGAGTATCCACAAGAATTGTTATAAAAAAATGCAATAAGTATTGTAGCTCAAATAGTCCTAATTTTATCTAAAAAAATCAAGTGATAATTGCTAAACAAAGTAGAATAAGATAAAAATTGCAAAGATAAATTAGAGTTCTTTGAAGTAATACAACAAACACCACCTATTATCACCTATATTCTTCCTTCCAAAACAAACTAATTCAAGTCAACAACACATGTAAGTTATAAATTCCTAAACTCATCAATTCCCTATCTCGAGTGTCGAATTGATTATGAGTTCTAATATGAATTTCTATATCTCGGATGCAATTTTCTCATCACTATCATGTCACTTGCAAATTGTATAAAAATTTCTTAGATAAATTAGAGCTACAAAGAGACTCCCAATATGTGTAAGTTTTGAACAAGACTATAACTGAAGTTTGATAGAAAAAACAATTAAAACAAGATTAAAATTTTATAAAAAAACATTTAGAACACTCAACATATCTTCTTTTGTAGATCCTAGTGTAAGAAAGTTTTTAGTTAGACTTTGGTGCACAAAGAAAGGGTTTTTGATGAAAAACACTTAATAGGAAATACTTGTGGCAGAAATTGTCACCTTACTGTTTCTTGTGTTTTAAGCTTCAAAAGTATGTGGTGTGTTGAATAAAACCTATATGTATCATTATATACATGTTCATATATGAGTTGAGAGTATTGGAATAAATTTTCATTGGTTATAAATTGAAATAGGGCATGATATTGAAGAGATGCTCAAAACTACCACTATCGAATTTCAGATTCTATCATATGTGAAAGAGACTGGTTTTACAGCATTAAATCCATTAGTTTTGGCAAGGCTATGACCTTTTTGTCTCTTTTTATATGTTATCTAAGTGTGGTAAAAATTTTGGAGTGATTGAATATACTTAAGGGTGCCCAAACGATTAATGTCATTAAGTGCGTAAAACTATCACGGTAGGAAAAATCTATTTCAGTATGCTGTGAAGGGATCTGAATTTGAAAAGCTATATCCATGAGTTTTAGCCATTATATGACATGATTACATTATTTTTGATTTTATCTAAGTGTGATAAAAATTGGGGACTGAATGAATATGTCTAAGGGTGTCAAAATCATTATGTAAATTAATGTGGCAACAAGAAAATATGAAGTTGTGAATCTATCCCATTTGATTCGTTAACATATTCCAGTATAAATGTGGTGCATTTGATCCTGAACATTTAGGGAAATGCTATAAGATTTATAATACATCAATTAAGTTAGGTTAGTATACATTTAAGATATGGAATAAATATACATAGAAGGTTGTATTCGGTTATAGTTTCTAAGAGGTAAGGTTGTTTAGTTCAATTGAGATTCAAGATCTTTATACTATATTAGATATAATGAACTTGTTAATTGAGGATGGTGATTGATATCTTCTATTTTTACAGATTATTTCACATTTAGGGTTGTGAAGTAATACTTAAGAAATCTAGAAGTAACATACAATCGATCAAAGGTAAGTCAAGATTCATTTATAACTACAATGCATAGACATAGTAATGTGTGATTTATATATAATACCATAGATCATATGTGCATAGCAGAGGGCACGCATTACTATCATTCATGTCCATTGAGCATACATATATGGGCATTGGCACGTGCATGATCATATACGAGCATTGTGATAAATCTTGTATTGCCCGACATGATTTTGAGAAAGGAAAATATTTTGCTGACCACTACTAGTATACCGAAGCATGCATGGATTTGCATGGTTGTATGCATGAATTTGCAGGTTCGTGTGCATGAATTTGCATGCGTATGAGTATGCATGGATTTGCATGCTTATATCATTATTGGCCATTGGATGATAGCGGTGTACAGAGCTCTTTTTCGGTGCATAGGAAGGTAGCATTAGTTAGAGGCCCAATAAAGAAATAATTTTGAGAGAAATATTTTGATGCATGGAATTGCATTGTAAGCATAGCATTTTGAGATGCATGACTTGATATTGTGGATTATTTTTTGATATGCATAATCATTACTTGCTAAGCATTAGCTCATATAGTTTATATATTGTAGGTGAGTCTGATGATACTTGATACCGTGGACTTACTGGGCAAGCCATTAGGGTTCCTGCAGGTTCTGAGGATTAGTGTACATGGATGACGACCTATTGGGTTGTGTTGTGAGCATATTCTAATTTTTACAATCATTATTATTGTGTAAATTGTTGTCTAAATATAAAGGGTTGCAAGATGCAAAATGTCCTTACTTCTTCCGAAAGTATAGGCTATTATTTTGATTTTTGAGTCTATCGTATTATAACTTTGGGATGTCGTATCCTATATAACTTTTAAAATTTTATAGTAAATAAGTTTGAGAATAGCGTGACTGTGATGGATGTTGTATTTTTTTTATATAAATGGTGATTTTTCGATAAAATGGTTATATGTAAGAAAATACTTTTACTATTTTTCAAAGTACTACAGTTGACAAAATAATTATATATATATACACATGTACACACATGTGCTACCTTATCAAAATTATTGTTGTATCAATATCTATATATTTAATGGCTTTCCTAATGTTTAACGTCTTGAATTAGTAGTAAAATATGGAGTATGCATTATTTTTAAGGTTATGTAATTGATATGGAATTGTTTACAAAAGATTGAAAAGTGTATATGATTTTAACTAGAATAGACTATATGATTTATAAAAAAGGTATCAAATGGTACATGATTTGATTATGTTAGGCCTTTAACACATCCTACCTTTCAAAGAGATTGACCTTTTCACTTAGCACAAAGTGGACTTGAGGTAAGTTGAAACTTTCATTTGTTATATCATAAGAATCATATAATGTTGTTTATGTTTTAATGTGATTGTCATTATTTATCAATTGATGTAATATTTGATGCATTTATGGTTTATGAAGCATGATACTATTAAGAATATAATGAGGTTTTTTAGAAAGAAAATATGGTACTTGATTGATAGTTGGGTAAACAAGGGACGCGGGAGGGACCGGCAGACCCAACAAATGGTGGTAAATACTTAAGGTTGAAAAACTGGTATAGAAAAGACATAATGAATGAGATAGAATATGGTTAATATTTGAGGTTGAAAGACCAAGTATGGAAACCCTGTATTATTTCTCTTATTGGCCAATCATTATGAGCAGGTTTCGAAAACCACATTCTATCGCTATGAGTTAGGTACCCCACTTCAAAGTCCCTAAAGAATAATTTATGAATGAAAGTTATTAAATAGAATAATGAATTTAATGATTTAATGCTATTTGTTATTGCATCAGTTTCACCTTACTAAGCTTTTAGCTCATTAGATTCATTTATTGCAGGTGGAAATGTATTGGTTTAGAGGTTGACTGAGTCTCAAGAGCGGCCAGATAGAGATTTATTCATATGCCATGCTTCAAGCTATTTTATTTTTAAATAGGCCGCTCTATTATGATTTTGTAAACAGATGTACTCAGTTTTGAATTATGTGTATGGTGTGTTTAAAACAAAATGAAATAACAAATGAATTCAAGTTCTTTCTCTTATAGCCAAAAATGAGATTTTTATTAATACCATAACTCTAGTATTGATGAAAAGTTAACATTATTGACTTAACTATATTAGTTTGTTTAGGTTCTATAGTTAGGTTAATGGGAGTTAGCAGAGGTTTAGTCGTTCCTATAGACAAAAGAAGGCATATGAACACATCCTGGTTGGGAAACTTGATCAACTACTTATTTATTTGCCTTTATGTTTATTTGATTATATTTCATTTCATGTTATTGTCGTGATTATGCATTTATTATTGGCTAATAAATAGAATGAGATTGAGCAATGCATATCAGGTCATGGCACCAAAAATGAAGATAATAGATGATCATGAGGGTAATCATAATATGGTGAACAATTTGACTGATCTCATTCAACAACAGAATAGAATGCATGGTGAACAGATACAATAATTTCTAGATATGCAACAAAGAAGCCAAGAATAGAATCAACGACTTCCTCCACCATAAGGTCGACAGGATACTTCACATGCTATGTATGAGAAATTTAGAAAGATAGAACCTGTTGATTTTAATGGTGGGTCTGATCCCATTGTCACTATACTTGATTCTTAAATTCATGGCCATGATTGGATTGAGTAATTAGAAAATGAATTTCCTAGTTAGCATTAATGAATCAAGCTATTAGGAATGGTTTTATAGAATTAAGCTATTAGAGTTTTGAGTAATAACCCATACACTAAGCGCTATTGAGATTAGTAGTTGATGGTAGAACCAAATGTGCACAGTATTCATATTTGGAGGAGTTCGCCACCTTCACATATATCTCAGTCTTCACGGCATGCTGCTAGCTGCTAACCAAGATTTTAGTAATTCAAGTATTAAATTATTAATTAATTAATTATATTAATTAATTGACTTAATTGGATTAAGTAACCCATCATGGAATAAGTAATTGATCGTTTGGAATAATGATTATTATAGATCTTTATTATTCATTTGATAAATTAATTTAATTGATATGATCAATTAAATTGGATCAAGGCTCACTGAGTATGGATTTGTAGGAAGTTCATGAGAAATTTAATTAAGTATTAAAATTTAAGACTGACTAGGAAATTAAGTTTTGAATTTTGAATTAAAGATTTACCATAAGTTTTTGACATGAAATCAAAACTTACCATTTGAATCCAAGTTTGACTTGGAAAAGGATCAAAGATATACCTCTTGGATTCCTAATTGGATAAGGAAAGGTTGTCATAAGATGGAACAAAAGGGGGCTTTTTTATAGCTCCCCCTATTACAAGCAATTTATGCTTGTAAAATTTTCAGCCATCTCCTTTCTCTTTCTAGAAATTATTTCTTGTTCTCTTGGCCAAAGTTTCTAGTCTTTGATCAATTCTTTCGCTCACCTAAGTTCAATTAAGATTTGATAAAGGACCCAAATAATAGTGATTTATTTTGTTCCATAAACCCTCATATACACGTTAGGCCAGAACTATCGAATTAAAGCTTATTAGCATAAGTTTAATTGCTAGTGGGCATTCGATGTATGGTTACACACTAGAAGATCAACTACTTTGGGATCTTAGTGAATCCATCCATTCTACATAATTTTGGAAAATTGAAGAGTTCATGAAAACAAATGACTTAAGTCGTTTCTAAGTCCTTTTCACCAAACAAAAGCTTCAGGTATAATCTAACTGAGACTTCTTATAATATTAAGGATGTCAATTTTTATAAGTATGCAGATAACCGATCAATCGCATTGAACCTGGAACACCCTTATTATGTATTTGATGCATATTTTAAATTTTAAATTTATGTTGCATTCCGGTAGTTTCGCGAACCCAATAACATGACGTAGTAGATTTTTGCTACAAGCTTATTGAGATGATGAAGTACAATATCAATGCAAATTCTTATGGAAGAGATTTTAAGAATAACTTTCATGTTTTCATTTCATGTCATTGCAATTTACAAAGACTTTAAGATTTGACAATCATTATTGTAAACCTTTTATGGTTATTTATATCGGTTTCTTCATATGTCTTTTATTGTGAAGTTTCTTTTTTATATAAAAAAATGTAATAGTGTATCTTAGCTCGAAATAAGTCATAAGCTCAAAAAAAATATAAGTTGAGTTTGAGTTGAGCAAAAGAAAAAATTACAAGCTAAGTTTGAGCTTGTGGTCATTAAATCAGAAAGTGATTGAACTTAAGCCAGTGTAAACTTGGCCCATAAAGCTTGATAAAGTCCTACTCCGCCTTATGTTAAAACTCGAGATAGCAATGGCAAAGTCAGTGCCGCAACCCAAATTCATTCCACATAATTAATATATACTACCGATCGTGATGCACCCCCCATGTGCTTAAGCTTTTAAGGTTTAAAGTAAAAAAACATTTGTTTACTTTTTCTATGATAATACAATTTTTTCTATGATTTAATGCATTTAATTTTTTATGATGAGCAAAAAAATAAAATTAAGATATTATAATACAACTGAAGGCAAAAGAAAAGAGGAAAAAATAGGAGAGACAAACGGGGAGAGAGAGAGAGAGAAAAAAAAAAGATCAAAGGGAGGAGATGAGACATGGCATAAACTATATTACATTATCTTTTTAGATGGGATTATTTATGCGAATTCATTTAAACATTCCAAAGTAGTTAATTTAATGCCTTCACACTAAATAAATAGTATATATGTTCATATATATATATATATAATATAATATGTATGTTCAAGTGTGTGTTTATGTGATACGTATATGTGCTGAAATATAATTGTAGTACATAATCTCTAACTTTAAAATATAAGTCTAATCAAAATTCAATATACAGAAAGTAAAAAAATACATTTAATATCTTAATTTCTCGAAAATGAAAGCATGCACATTAAGTGTACAAACCAGCGATTTTTTGTTAATAATATTATTTTATGAACTTAGTGAGTCCCAAGTTTAATTCATCATGTTTGGATTCAAAATGAGGTGCATCCCTAATTAAGGGGAAGTGGGGCAGTTCTCGATTCTTTCATGAATCATGGGCCGATTTTAGGTTTTACATCCATTTTAGACTCACTATGTTACGATGTTTAATTAAAACTATCTAAGATTGCCCATGGAATATAAGTTATGAGTATTCAACAAATAATTAAATCATTCCAACCAATCAATTTAACCCAAGTCGTACTATAATTGGTGAGTTGAATGTTGGACAGGTTAATTCAGGTTAATTGAAAAAAGATCACATTCTTGCAATTAAATTCAATTTTATATTTTTTATAGGATACAATAAAGAAAAAGAAGAAAGAAAAAACAACTTAACTGAACTTTTTTGTCAACGTCAAGGTGCTGTCCCAACGCAACTTTGAACATTCTTTTAACACAGGCATACAAAAAGGAGCACAATTACATACAAACATGGGGAGGAATGAACTTTCCTGGATTCATGATGTCATTGGGATCTAAAGCAGCTTTGATCCTCTTCATAGTCTTCAAGGCCTCCATTCCAAGTTCTTTTTCGAGATACTGAAACAAAATATGGATATTACTATCAGGAAACCAGTAATTCTCTGAATGATGATCACAAACAACATACCAAATGGGATATGACATCTTGGTACATGAAATACAGTTACATAGTGCCACTATCATGGTTGATATTATGTGAATTGCAGCCATTTAATCTAAACTAAATGAGTGCATCGTTAGGGTGAAAGTAATGGTTTTTGTCAGTGGCTTCAATTAAATCAAGTTTCTGTGTAATAACAGTTCCAAGGCCCTCAATATCACAAGATAGCTGGGGCTCTGTGTCAGCCAACATAGCCTTTATTTAACATCTTTTAAACTTTCAAAGCACTTATAATTGATAAGGACCGTGATGGAGGTAAGGCCAATAAGAGAAATAATACGGTGTTTTCATACTTGGTCTTTCAATCTCATGTATTAGCCGTATTTTATCTCATTCTTGTGACTTTCCTATACCGATTTTTCAACCTCAAGTATTTGCCACCATTTTTTGAGGAGCTTCTACAAGAAAATATGGATGAAAATGATTTTCTTGACATTTCAAAGAGAGATAGGTGGAAGGTCATGATAGGTTGACTCATGCTTGGTGTCCTCTCATGCAAAGAGACATGTTTATAGGCTAAGGAGATCACAAAAATTGATGCTTTAGTGTTATAATCAAGTGTAATGTGGTTTAGAATGATTTCATTCAACCTAGTCAACCAACCTATCAAATTGCACTATTTTGCATACTTTTAGTTCTTAGCCAAATGTGACATATTTAATGTAAATATTTAAGCAAACAATCACTTTAGCATATAACTAGTATGGAGTAATACAAATAATTCATTTTATGACCATTCAACATATCAATCTTTCTTAACCAATTTTTCGAGTTTTTCATTGCGAAAGGGTACTTAAGGAATATATTAAATCAAGAAACAAAAGTTTGATATCATATTTCATGTACTAATACATGTTAAAGCATAACTGGAGTATATAGTAATAATTATTCATGTTCGTGCAATCTTTCTATTTGTATGCCATAGTCCGATAATGCACATTGATTAGATGCATATTCATTCAATATGCTTATTATTGGCTATGTAGGAGATAATTAGGCATTACACTCCCATTTGCTGCTTCATGTAAGCAACACATCCCCATACCCTAATTTATTTATAAGAGGGTGGTTTCCCATACCACATCTCATATGGTGTTTACGGCATTGACTTTGATGGCATTCTATTAAATAGATATGCCGCCATTTTTGGACCATAGCCCTAAAATGAAAGAGGAAGCCCAGTGAAACTCATCATCGATAGAACCATGTCTTGCAGGGTTTGATTTCTACACTCCACAACTCCATTGAGTTGAGGAGTAGCATGAGGGGTCTACTGACAGAGAAACCCATTCTCTTTTAGATAATCAAGAAACTTTGTGCTCAAGTATTCACCTCCTCGATCTGATCGAAGAGCCTTGATACTTAGCTTAGTTTGTTTCTCTACCTCGCATCTGAATTCTTTGAACTTTTCAAAAGCTTCAGATCTGTACCTTATAAGGTACACATAACCATACCTAGAATAATCATCAATAAACATTATGAAGTAGTGATAGTTTCCACGAACACTAACACTTAGTGGCTTGCATACATATAAATGGGAACAAATCCAATAGATCTTTGGCTTAACACTTAGTGGCCTGCATACATCTAAATGGGAACAAATCCAATAGATCTTTAGCTCACTCCACTTGTCCAACAAATGGTGATTTGGTTATCTTTCCCTTGAGACATGACTCATATGTTGGCATTCCTTACTCTTTCGAAAGATCGAGCAATTGTGCCCACTTATAAATTCTTTTCTTAGAGATGTGACCTAATCTAGCATGCAATAAGAGTTGAGAACGATGATTACCTAATTTTCTTTTATTTTGTTGAACGTGGAAAAAAGAGTTATGGGGAGTAATAGAATATAAACCATTCATCAATATGCTAGAGGTAATCAAAACTAAATCTCTGAAAATGGAACAACTTCTGTGTTTTATTAAAAAAATAAAACCTTCTCTATCCAAAATAGAAATGGAGATAATGTTCTTAACTATCTCTGGATCATAAACATAATTGTTTAAAACTAAAACTACTCCATTTCCTAAAGCAAAGTTGACACTTCCTTTGACTAATGCAGCAACCTTTGCTCCATTCCCCAGCCTCAGGATGTCTCTCCTCTATTTAGCTTCTTATTTCTTGCCATCACCTGCAAATCATTGCATAGATGAGATCCACATCTGGTATCTAATACCCAAGAGGCATCGCTAACTAATAAGTTAACTTCAACAAAATAAATACCTAAGCTCTTTTGGGCCGCGAGGTACTCATTCTAGTTTCTTTTTTCAATGCCCAGGTTTGCCGCAATAGTGGCACTTGTTGTCAGTCTTGTTGGAAATTTTGGAGATGCCATTAGTTTGCTTCATGCCTTTGGACTTTAAGGAATGCTTTCCTCTCTTCTTCTTCCTCTTGGGCTTTGCAACCTTTGAGTTGGATGTGGATCCAACATGCATGACCAGTTTATCCTTCTTCATAGTGGACTCAGCCATCTTCAACATGTTAACCAGCTCAGGAAGGCTAGTTTCCATCTTATGCATGTTGAAGTTGACAACAAAGATGTCAGACGGTGGAGGCAAAGACTATAGGATAATATCCAAATAGAGATCATTATCCATTAAGACTCCAAGTGACTTATGCCTTTTGATTAGGCCTATCATCTTCAATCCATGATCATGGACTAAAGAGCCCTCTGTCATACGGGTCCTAAAAAGCTCATTCAAGATCTAATATTTCACTTACCTAGTATGTTCACCATACAACTTTTGTAGGTGAACATAGATATCATGTGTATATGCATGTACCTCGTGTTACCTCTGCAACTCATTTGACATTGATGCCATCATATAGCATCGTGCTTGCAAATCATCTTCAACCAGCTTGTGATAATCCACAAGCCCCTTCTCAGTAGCATCCACTAACTCGGCCTGGAATCACATCAAGTATGTAATCCCTCTTTCGGATGACAGAATAATCTAAAGGTTCATCAACCAATCGATATAGTTGGGACTAGTTAATTTATTAGCTTCCAAGATAGATGCAAGTGGATTTTTAGCCATTTATAGACATCTATAAAATTTAAACAAGGCAAAAAATTAGCATTCTTTTAAAAACATATTCATTTGTAGCAAGTTCTTTATAATAAATGTCTCCCACTATTTTATTTGAATTCCATCACCCCTTGGTAATTTGGAAAATCATATTTTCTAGTGGGCATGAGGCCCAATCAATGTTGTATGTCCGAATTTTATGAGCCTAGAAAACATATTGAAAGGTAGTTAAGTTTTAATGATTGCATCTCCATGCAACCTTCAAGATATTTTACCTTACTTCTTCTCATATACCCCAATTTTGTGAGCACATATGGTACTAAGTGTCAAGCAAGACTCATCAAACCTCTATGTAGATAGAGCATCAAAATGTTCCACGAATCATGGCTAATGTATAGACAAATCTATCCCATGGGCATCGCCATGCTTAGTAGAGATCTCAACTTTCTGTTATAGAGTCATTCCACAACAAATGGCCAATGATAAAGTAAGATAGCACCATCATGTCGTCTACTTTTGATGGTAGGTATGGATTATTGGGTCCAACCTAATTATATCCATATTTGCTAGAAATCAAAATTTTAAAATTTTCTTTACTTGATTTTAATTCAAGTGGGGTATTTATTTTAAACAAGACCTCGTCATTTTTAATCTTAGTTTATTTAATGTGTTTGCATGCAAATGACGACAAGCATATTATTTGATAAAATTAAATAGACCCTACTCATGCATCTAATACATACATTACTCGGATGATATACATTTATGGGTCTTCTCTTGATTCTTCGTCTTGGTCATTCTTCTTGTTCAGTAAGAAGAAAAAAGAAAAACCTTATCCTATTCTACTCTCATTTTAAAAATATAAGGTACATACATAGAAAGAATAAGTGTAACACCCCTTAACCTAACTGCAGAGCCTAAACAAGCTGATACAGTTAAGTCAAGAAATGTTAATTTTTCATCAATATTAGAGTTATGGTTTTAATAAAAGTTCTTATTTTTAGCTATAAGAGAAAGAACTTGAATTGTTTTAAACACACCATATATATATATATATCAAAATTGAGTACATCTATTTACAAAATCATAACAGAGTGGCTTATTTAAAAATAAAATAAAGTTTTCAAAATAAACTACAAAATAGTTCGAAGCATGGCATATGAACAAATCTTTGTCCGACTGCTCTAGAAACTCAGTCAATAACACCCACATCACACAAATCTAATGAGCTAAAGGCTTAGTAAGAAAAACTGATGCAATAACAAATAACATATATGCACATCTCATAAATCATTAAATGCATTATTCTATTTAATAACTTTCATTCATAAATCATTCTTTAGGGCCTTTGAAGTGTGGTACCTAACTAATAGCGATAGATCGTGGTTTTCGAAACCTGTTCATAATGATTGGCCAATAAAAGAACTAATATGGGGTTTCCATACTTGGTCTTTCAACCTCAGATATTAGCCGTATTCTATCTTATTCATTATCGCTTTCCTATCCCGATTTTTTAACCTCAAGTATTTACCACCATTTGTTGGGTCTGCCGGTCCCTCCCGCGTCCCTTGTCTACCCGACCATCAATCAAGTACCATACTTCCTTTTCAAAAACCTCATTATATCCTTAGTTGTATCATGCTTCATAAACCATAAATACATCAAACATTACATCATTTCACAAATAATAACAATCACATTAAAATATAAACAACATTATATGATTCTTGTGATACAGCAAATGAAAGCTTAAACTTGCCTCAAGTCCACTTTGTGCTAAGTGAAAAGGTCAATCTCTTTGGAAGATAGGATGTGTTAAAGGCCTAACATAATCAAATCATGTAGCATTTAATATCCTTTTCATAAATCACTTAGTCTATTCTAATTAAAATCATATACACTTTTCAATCTTTTGTAAATAATTCCATATCAATTACATAACCTTAAAAATAATGTATACTCCATATTTTACTACTAATTCAAGACATTAAACATTAGGTCAGTCATTAAATAACTAAAAATTCAAATATAATTATTAGGGCAGCCCACAAAACATGAACATAATCCGAATTAAAATGACGTAAACTTGGTTCTAATTTAAATTGATTCTAACCTTCAATTAAGCAAACTAATTTCTATTGTTCACAATCATTTGTAGGCACCTTCAAACACAATATAAGCATTATAAAATCAATAGAAACAAGTAAATTAAACAATTTCACAAGGCTATCAATTTTGCTAAAAACTAGCTTAACTAGCTTGATTTTAGCTTCAAGTGTAACTTACTTAAGTTTTCAATCATACAAAAGCATGCTAAAACATGTAACTATCCAAGATACTACAAATTAATTATAAGAAACATTGAAAAAGAATATACCTTGATTAAGTTAGAATTAAACTTTAAAATCAATGATTTTCAAGCTTAAAAAGGGTGGAAACTTGTTCTAGTTTGTGTTATATGGATTTCTATGGATTGAATTCAATTTTTGTGGGTATGAGAGTATAGAAATTTGGGAGAAACTTAGAAGAATAAGGGTTGGTCATTTTTGAGGTGCTTCCACAAGAAATATGAATAAAAATGATTTTTTTGACCTTTCAAAGAGAGGTAAGTGGAGGGCTATGATTGGTTGCATCATGCTTGATGTCTTTTCATGCCAAAAGCCACGTTTATGGGTTAGGGAGATGACAAAAATTGATACTTTGGTGTTATAATCAAGTGCAGTGCGGTTTAGAATGATTCCATGCAACCTAGTCAACCAATCAATCAAATTGCACCATTTTGCATACTTTTAGTTCTTAGCCAAATATAACATATTTCAAGTAAATATTTAGGCAATTAATAACTTTAGCATATAACTAGTATGGAGCAATACAAATAATTCATTTCATGGACATTCAACACATCAATCTTCCTTAACCGAGATACCGAGCTTTCACTGCAAAAAGGTACTTAAGGAATATGTTAAATCAAGAAACGAAAGTTTGATCTCATAGTTCAGGTACTAATGCATGTTAAAGTATAATTGGAGCATATAGTAATAATTATTCATATTTGTGTAATAATATTATTTGTATGCCATAATCCAATAATGCGTATTTGATTAGATGCATATTGATGAAAAATGCTTATTATTAGATATGTAGGAGAGAATTGAGAATTAGGTATTACAATAAAAGACTCGCATGTCCCAATTCAAAAACCTAAAGATAAATAAGCCTAATCACATTGGTCCAAAAGGCTCCATGATCATTCCATACACATTAATAAATACATCACATGAATTTATTAAAGCATGTAAATTTACCATCCAATTAAATTGTAATTTCACGACTTGGGATAAAAACTTGATTTTTCACGATAAACCTATTTTTTCAAAAAATTAAATTAAAAGTTTAATTAAAATTCTTAAAAATTGAATTTTACGGTTCAAAACGATGAGGATCTAACACCATCCATCACAAATGCGCGTGCTATTGCACGCAATCATGCCATGTATTTTTCTCCTCCTATTGAATTGAATTCAATTACACATTTTCTGTTTAATAATTAAATAAATTACAAAATATTTTTTTCAAAAATAGAAATACAAAAATCATTCAAAATTTAAGAATTAAATTCACAGGCACAAATTGAATCTAATTGAAATTACGTAAACCATAGCTTTAATACCACTATTGGATTCGTGTGATCCTGTGGTATACACGGTGCAAAAATAAAATTTTAAAAATAAGCATGCTATAACAGTTATAGTAGTATCTTAAATACGATGCGATTTTAACAATCTCATAATTTTAAATGGTTGTATAAATAAATTAAAGTATCTATTTATACCTTTATGCACTCAGTTGTCATAGGGTTTGAAGCAATCTGTCACAACCTCTTAAAAATATGTAACACCCCATTACTACACAACTAGATATACAGTATAATTTGACATGATTGAACCTGTGTGCATGCATGGAATATTTTTTTTAACACTTAAGAAAAGATAAATCACTTTTTACATGTACAACCCTATTTAAAATACTTTCTCACACGTCATGTATATAGCAGGATCAGTATTTATATAAAAGCACAACACCCACAATGACCAATATTTACATACTTATTTACAGTAAAGTTTTAAAAGCAAAAGATAGTACTAGTCTAAAAATATAATACAACAAACTCAAAATATAACAAGCCAACAAAATAGCCCAACAGGTCGTCATCCATGTACACACTCTCTCAGACACCTGCAGGAGCTCCAACCTCCACCCAGCTAGTAAAAGATGCTTCAAGTGTCATTGTACTCACCTACAATGCATAAACTATATGAGCTAACGCTCAACAAGTAATGATTATGCATGTCAAAGAATAATCCACAATATCAAGTCATGCATTTCAAAATGCTATGCCCACAATGCAATTTTATGCATCAAATATTTCTCTCAAAATTATTTCTTTCTTAGGCCCCTGACCAACGCTACTATCCCATACACCGAAAAAGAGCTCTTTGCACCATCATAGTCCAATGGCCAATAATCATATAAGAATGCAAATCCATGTATACTCATACGCATGCAAATCCATGCACGTGAACTTGCAAATCCATACACGTGAACCTGCAAATCCATGCATAAAACTATGCAAATCCATGCATGCTTCGGTGTACTACTAGTGGCTAGCAAAATATTTTCCTTTCTCAGAATCATGCCGTGTAATACAAGATTTATCACAATGCTCGTATATGATGCATGCACATGCCAATGCCCATGTATGTATGCTCAATGGACATGAATGATAGTAATGTGTGTCCTCTGCTCTGTACATATGATCTATGGTATTACATATAAATCACACATTTACTATGTATATGTATTGTAGTTGCAAATGAATCTTTACTTACCTTTCACTTGGTTGGTGGCTTAGTGTAGATTTGTTTATTGTTCTTCTCCAATCTTAGATGTAAAATAGCCTGTAATATTACCAACATCAAACACCATTCCCAATTTGACAAGTTGGAAGTATAAAATATCATACTAAGACCTTAAACACCAAGCTATCTAGGTTTTACAAACTCGAACCTAATCTAGTCCCTCCAATACCTTAATTTCTCATCTTAGATACATGTAAACATCATATAATTGAAGTATTATAACTCTAATATCATGTAACTAATTGTTAACACTCAATAGCAACATGTCTAGGTTAAAATATGCTAAGTTATCAAATGGGATAAATTCACATTTTCATATTTACTTGCTGTCCAATTTAGTTGCATGATAATTTTGACATTCCTAAACATATCCAATCACTCCAAAATTTTTACCACACTTAGATAACATGTATATAAATGTAACCATGTTATATAATTGCTAAAACTCATGGATATAGCTTCCCAAGTTCAGCTCTCTTCACAACATACTGAAACAGAATTTTTTCCTACCGTGATAGTTTTGCACACATCACGACATTAATGGTTTTGGCACCCTTATGTATATTCAATCTCTCCCAACATTTTACCACACTTATATGATATATACACAGAGACAACCAGGTTATATTATTGCCAAAACTAATGGATTTAGCTTGCCTAATTCAGTCTCCTTCACAGCACACCAAAATAGATTTTGCTACTTTGGCAGTTTGAGTGTTTCTCCAATATCATTCTCTATTTCAATTTCTAACCGATCAAAGTTCATTCCAATACTCTTAAATCATATATAAACATGTATATGATGATAATTACAGTTTTATTCAACATACCATGCACTTTTACAGCCCAAAACACAATAATACAGCAAGGTGACAGTTTCTAGGACAAGTGTTTTCTATCAAATATTTCCAACTACAAACGCTTTCTTTATGCATCAAAGCCTATCTAATAACATTCTAACACATTTATAAATAATATTCAAAGCATAATAATCCAATAAACCTCAAAATAAATCTGAAAGTCATGCCAGACCCGTAGGTTAAGCTCACTTTGCACAATTTTCTACTTGAACTTTGTTATTTCTCCATCCCTTTGCTTGTTTTGCCTCCTTTTTTAGTTGGAATCACTTAGGACCTATTTAGAGATATTTTTCCATGTATTTAGAAGCTAAAATGGTTCAGAATAAGGTTCAAGTTGTGGTTCTTAGCTTAAGAGTGAAGAATAGGTTGAGGTGCCAGATTGATAAGTCTAAGAATGAGGTGGCATAAGCTTGAGGTGGCATGTAATAGTATAATCTAATTTTATCCCTTATCTTTCTTCCCTAATATTGTGTGTCTCACATATTCCTACTTCGTTGCAACGTATGTTCATCACCATTCATTCCCATAGCTAGTTCCTATATCCGTTCATTAGGTTCTTCACCCAAAAAATCATCGATTCTTGCCCGATTGATAAGTTTGTGCACCGATAGTATTACAAACCTATGAACCTAGTTATATAATATTTAAATTATAGTATTGTATGTCTAGTTATCCCAAGTGTATGATTTAAATATACATATAATATTAAAATTCATGATCGAACTGACTTACTTTCTATAAACTTTTTGGTGACACCTTTCGAACTCCTAAGGTTACCATGTGTAACCTAGAACTATTCACTATATTGATACCTCAATTTCTTCTTATCTCAATACAAAATCAATCACTTAGGTTAGGGGATTCAATAATCAATACCGTGTGAGAGCTTCAAAATTAAGTTTAATAGTTAATAACGCCGTATACAATGAATTATATGATGTCATACCAATGAAAATAATACGTAATTAACATGTAATGCATGAATCATATGTGGCCATATGAGTATTAAGAGGCTCGGGTATCACATCCTCCCCTCTTTATAAAAATTTCATCCCCGAAATTTCACTTACCGAAAAAGTTTAGGATACTTAGTTCTCATTTCGTCATCCATTTCCCAAGTGGCCTCTTCTACTAATTGGTTTCTCCATAACACTTTAACCAATGGAATCTATTTATTTCTTAGCTGCTTCACTTCTCGCAATAAAATCTGTACAGGCTTTTCTTCGTAGCTCAAATCTGCCTTTAATTCCACTAGTTTATTCTTCATAATGTGAGAGGGATTGGCAATATATTTCCTCAGCATAGACACATGAAATACATTGTGCATTTGGGACATAGATGTTGGCAGATCCAGTCTGTAAGAAACATCACCAATTCTTTTAATCATCGAGAATGGGCCAATATATTTGAGACTCAATTTTTCTTTCTTCCCAAACTGCATAATGCCTTTCATTGGTGCTACTTTCAAAAACACCTGATCTCCTATCACAAACTCCAACGCCTTTCTTCGTCGATCCGCATAACTTTTCTATTGATTTTGGGTAGTTTGCATCCTTTGTCGAATCTATAACACGGCTTCTGTCATCTCTCGAATCATATCTGGGCCTAAAAGTTTCTTCTCACCAACTTCATCCCAGTGTATCAGAGACCTACATTTTTTGCCATACAATGCTTCATAGGGAGCCATTCCAATACTAGTCTGATAGCTGTTGTTGTATGCAAACTCTACTAAAGGTAGGAATTTACTCCACTGACCTTGGAAGTCTAATACACGGCTCTGAGCATATCCTCTAACATTTATATTATTCATTCAGATTGCCCATCTGTCTGAGGATGATATGCTGTATTAAATGATAATTGTGTTCCCAAAGCTTTGTGTAAACTCCTCCAAAAAGCAGATAAAAATCTTATATCTCTATCAGAAATTATAGACAATGGCACTCCATGAAGTCTGACAATCTCCTAAATGTATAATTGGGCATAGCGATCCATGGAATAGATAGAACATATGGGAAGAAAATGAGCAGACTTGATCAATCTATTAACGATAACCTAAATAGCATCATGACCCTTAGTAGTCTTAGGTAAACCAGTTACGAAATCCATGGTGATCCTTTCTCATTTCCATTCTGGAATAAGTAGAGGTTGCAAAGTTCCTGTGGGTCTTTGATGTTCGGTCTTTATCTGCTGACATGTTAGACATTGCTCCACATGCTGGGCGATGTCCTTTTTCATACCCGACCACCAATAATACATTTTCAAGTCTTTATACATTTTGGTGGTCCCTGGATGTACTGAATAAGGGGTTGAATGTGCCTCTTTTAAAATATCTTCTCAAATGTTATTAATATTTGGCACACAAAACTGCTCTCTAAATTGTAAAATATTATTTTGAGTCATCTTAAATTTAAGAGACTTCCCTGCAGCAACATATTTTCTCATATTGATGAGATATTCATCATCTTGTTGTCCTTGTTTGATCCTGTCAATTAGCGTAGGTTGAAGCATTAGGGCTGCCAACTTTACCTCTATTACTCCTATCTGTAAAATCTCTATATTCATTTTCTGCAACTCATTTAGTTATGGTTTCTGAATTAAAGCCATAGCTATTGTACTTTGTGTGGATTTTCGGCTCAATGCAATAGCTACAACATTGGCTTTACTGGGGTGGTAATTAATCACACAATCATAATCTTTTACCAGTTCCAGCTATCTTCATTGCAGCATATTCAAATTTTTCTGTGTGAAGAAGTATTTGAGGCTCTTGTGATCAGTATAGATCTCATACCGTTCACCATATAAATAGTGTCTCCATATTTTAAGCACAAATACTACAGCAATAAGTTCCAAGTCATGCGTGGGGTAATTCTTTTCGTACTCTTTAAGTTGCTTGGACGCATACGCAATTACTTTATCATTCTGCATCAATACATATCCTAATCTATTCTTCGACACGTCACTATAAATTACGAATCCTCTAGTACCTGATGGAATTAAGAGAATAAGTGTTGAAGTCAACCTTTTTTTTCAGCTCTTCGAAACTTCGCTCACACATATCCATCCATTTAAACGTCACCCTTTTTCTAGTTAATTGTGTCCAAGGCATAGCAATCTTGGAGAACCCCTCCACAAATCTTCGTAATATCCAGCTAAACCCAGAAAACTGCGCACCTCCGAAGGATTAGTAGGCTACATCCAGTTGTTGATAGCTTCAACTTTACTTCGATCTACTGATATTCCTGCTCCTGATATAACATGTTCCAAGAATACCACACAATCTAACCAGAACTCCTATTTCTTGAATTTGGCGTATAACTGCTTCACTTTCAGGACCTCTAGTACTTGTGTTAAATGTGGGCATGCTCTTCTTTAGTTATGGAGTAAACTAGAATGTCATCGATGAACACAATAATAAATTTATCCAAAAACTCCTTAAACACTCTATTCATCAGATCAATGAATGTTTCTGGAGCGTTAGTCAATCTGAACGGCATCACCAAAAATTCATAGTGCCCATATCTTGTACTAAATGCTGTCTTGGGGATATCATCTTTCTTTATTTTCAGTTGATGGTACCTAGAGCGTAAGTTAATCTTTGAAAATATTACGGCACCCTGAAGCTGGTCTAATAAATCATCGACTCTGGGTAATGGATATTTATTCTTAATCATGTCCCTATTCAACTCTCGATAATCGATGCACAGTCTCATGGTGCCATCCTTCTTACGTATAAACAAAACCGGTGCTCCCCAAGGTGAAAAGCTCGGTCTGATGAATCCCTTGTCCAACAAGTCCTGTAATTGTACTTTCAATTCTTTCAACTCCAAGGGATCCATTCTGTAGGGAGTTTTAGAAATTGGAGACATTTCTAGTTGTATGTCAATAACAAACTCTATTTCACGATCTGGTGGCAGTCCCGAGAGATCATCTGGGAATACTTCAGTATATTCCCGTACTACTGGTATTTCACTCAGAGTTGGTGGGTGTTGTTGCTTAATGTTCATGACACTCACCAAGTGCCTTTTATAACCATCATCGAGTAATCATTGTGCCTTACTACTAAAATCATAGGGAATTTGAAATTCTTCACGATGCTAGCAAATGTGAAAGACTCTTTCCCAGAAAGTTGAAATGTCAACGTCTTTTCCTTACAGTCGATAGTAGCCCCATACTTTACCAACAAATCCATGCCCAAAATAACATCGTAATCATTCATATCCAGTACAATCAAATCAGCATGAAATTCTCTACCTTCAACAAGTATAGCACAAGCTCTCAAAATCCGATCAGTTTGTCTAGCATCTCCAGAGGGGACTATTACACTATAACTGATTTCTGCTACATTTGGTATTCTACCCAGCCTCTTCATGTACTCATTGGATGTAAATGAATGCGTGGCTCCAGAATCAAATAACACAAGTGTTGGAATACTAGAAATATAAAGTTTACCTGTTACTACCGATAGATTTGCCTCTGCATCCGTCCTGGTCATGGTGAACACCTTGGCTGGTACATTCCTTTGGTTGGTCTGATTTTGTTTACCTGGGCAAAATTTAGCAATATGTCCTGGTATTCCACATCAAAAACATATCCTGGTATCTATATAGCAACTTCCAGTATGTCGATTACCACATTTCTGACACACAGTTTCTCGCATCGGTGCTTTTTCTTGTTCGACCTGTGGCCTCTTATTTTGACCTTCTTGTTGTTGGCTTTTTCTTCTTGAAATTTAAATCCTAGCTCCTGTATTTGGATTAGCTTTTGCATTTGGACCGACCTCTTTTGCCCCACAGTCCATCTCTATCCCTGCTTTCTGAATTACTGTCGAGCCTCTTGAGCATGAGCGATTCTCAATTCAGCCTGTTCTACCACTAGTGCCCTCTCAGCCACCACTTGTGAAAATGTCACCCCTTAAGTACCCGTCATATTCACATCCCGGTATAACTCTAGCCTCAAACCCTCCAAAAATCTCTCTACTTTAAGTGCTTCAGTACTGACCATGTGCGTAGCGAACCTAGACAGTTGTTCAAATTTACCAATATATTCTCCAATAGTCATTGCTCCTTGTCGCAATTGTATAAACTCATTCATCTACATCATGCGAACTAGGGCCGTGAAATATATATTTTGGAATAACTCCTTGAATCTGTCCCAGCTCATGGTAGTAATATCCTCTATGCTGCTGATCATGTACCACCAACGGCCTGCACTACCGTGAAGCATGAAAGTGGCACACATTACCCTCTCCTCTACTGGCACCCTACTATACTGGAACATGTTTTCCAGGGTCCTTAACCAGTCATCTACAGCGATAGGATCAATTGCATCCTCAAATGTTGGGGGATCCAACCTCCTAAATTATTCTCCCACCATATATATATAGTCCGCTCGCTGTTGGTTTACCTCCACCCTCGGTTGCCACCATTATCCTCTATCGAATCAGTTACTGAATTTGTTTGGACTGTCGTTTGGTCAACTCTATTAATCGATTAATCATGGTATCTCGATCATTAATTGGGGTCGGTGTCTCATTTCCCTGCACTCTGGCACCACCACTGCTCTCACCATGAGTTCTCACCATTTTGCAGCGCAGTTTCACACAAGTTTGAGAATATATGACCAATATAATTCATGGAATATGTAATACAATATATGATAATGTAAAACTTATTGGCGTGGCTGCGCTCCGCAAATTCTAAGATCATGTACAAGGACAGTGTACAGAATCAAGACTTGGGCTCTGATACCACTCTGTAACACCCTCATTACTATACAACTAGATATATAGTATAATTTGACATGATAGAACTCGTGTGCATGCATGGAATATTTTTTTATAACACTTAAGAAAAGATAAATCACTTTTTACCTGTACAACCCTATTTAAAATACTTTCTCACACGTCATGTATATAGTAGGATCAGTATTTATATAAAAGCATAACACCCACAAGAACCTAATATTTACATACTTATTTACAGTAAAGTTTTAAAAGCGAAATATAGTACCAGTCTAAAAATATAATACAACAGACTCAAAATATAAGCCAACAAAATAGCCCAATAGGTCATCATCCATGTACACACTCTCTTAGACACCTGCAGGAGTTCCAACCGCCACCCAGCTAGTAAAAGATGCTTCAAGTATCGTCGTACTCACCTACATTAATAAACTATATGAGCTAACGCTCAGCAAGTAATGATTATGCATGTCAAAAAATAATCCATAATATCAAATCATGCATCTCAAAATGCTATGCTCACAATGCAATTTTATGCATCAAATATTTCTCTCAAAATTATTTCTTTCTTGGGCCCCTCACTAACTCTACTATCCCAAACACCGAAAAAGAGCTATGTACACTGCCATAGTCCAATAACCAATAATCATATAAGCATGCAAATCATGCATACTCATACACCTGCAAATCCATACACGCGAACCTGCAAATCCATGCATAAAACCATGCAAATTCATGCATGTTTCGGTGCACTAGTAGTGGTCAGCAAAATATTTTTCTTTCTCAGAATCATGCCGTGCAATGTAAGATTTATCACAATGCTCGTATATGATGCATACACATGCCAATGCCCATGTATGTATGCTCAATGGACATGAATGATAGTAATGTGTGTCCTCTACTCTGCACATATGATCTATGGTATTACATATAAATCACATATTTACTATGTCTATGCCTTGTAGTTGCAAATGAATTTTTACTTACCTTTCACTTGGTTGGTGGCTTAGTTTAGATTTGTTTATTGTTCTCCTCCAATCTTAGATGTAAAATAGTCTGTAATATTACCAACATCAAGCACCATTTCCAATTTGACAAGTTTAAAGTATAAAATATCATACTAAGACCTTAAACACCAAGCTATCTAGGTTTTACAAAGTAGAACCCAATCTAGTCTCTTCAATACCACAATTTCTCATCTTAGATACATGTAAATAACATATAATTGAAGTATTATAACTCTAATATCATGTACCCAATTGTTAACACTCAATAACAACATGTATAGGTTGAAATAGGCTAAGTTATCAAATGGGATAGATTCACATTTTTATATTTACTTGTTGTCCAAATTAGTTGCATGATAATTTTGACATCCCTAAATATATCTAATCACTCCTAAATTTTTACCACACTTAGATAACATGTATATAAATGTAAACATGTCATAGAATTTCCAAAACTCATGGATATAGCTTTCCAAGTTTAGCTCTCTTCACAACATACTGAAATAGATTTTTTTCCCTACCATGACAGTTTTGCACACTTCACGACATTAATGGTTTTGGCACCCTTATGTATATTCAATATCTCCCAAATTTTTACCACACTTATATAACATATACACAGAGACAACCAGGTTATATTATTGCCAAAACTAATGGATTTAGCTCCCCTAATTCAGTCTCCTTCACAGCACACCAAAACAGATTTTGCTACTTTGGCAGTTTGAGTGTTTCTCCAATATCATTCTCTATTTCAATTTCTAACTGATCAAAATTCATTCCAATACTCTTAACTCATATATAAACATGTATATGATGATAATTACAGGTTTTATTCAACATACCATACACTTTTGAAGCCCAAAACACAAGAATACAGCAAGGTGATAGTTTATAGCAGAAGTGTTTTCTACCAAATATTTCCAACCACAAACCCTTTCTTTATGCATCAGAGCCTATCTAATACTATCCGAACACATTTATAAATAATATTCAAAACTTAATAAGCCAATAAGCCTCAAAATCAATTTGAAAGTCAAGCTAAACTCGTAGGTTAAGCTTTGCACAGATTTCTACTTGAACTTTGTTATTTATCCTTCCCTTTGCTTATTTTGCCTCGTTTTTTGGTTGGAATCACTTAGGACCTATTTAGAGATATTTTTCCATGTATTTAGAAGCTGAAATGGTTTAGAATAAGGTTCAAGTCATGGCTGTTAGCTTAAGAGTGAAGAATAAGTTGAGGTGTTAGCTTGATAAGTCTAAGCATGAGGTGGCATGTAATAGTATAAGTTGATTTTCTCCCTTATCTTGCAGCCCTAATCTTGTGTGTCTCACATATTCCTATTTGGTTGCAACCTATCTTCATCACCATTCATTCCCATAGCTAGTTCCTATATCCATTCATTAGGTTCTTTACCCAAAAAATCATCAGTTTTTGCCCGATTGATAAGTTTGTGCACCAATAGTGTTATAAACCTAGTTATATAATATTTAAATTATAGTATTTTATGTCTATTTGTCCTAAGTTTATGATTTAAATATACATATAATATTAAAATTCATGATCGAACGGACTTACTTTCTATAAACTTTTCGATGACACCTTTCGAACTCCTAAGGTTACCATGTGTAACCTAGCACTATTCACTATATTGATACCTCAATTTCTTCTTATCTCAATACAAAATCAATCATTTAGGTTAGGGGATTCGATAATCAATACTGTGTGAGAGCTTCAAAATTAAGTTTAATAGTTAACAACGCCGTATAAAATGAATTATATGATGTCATACCAATAAAAATAACACGTAATTAACATGTAATGCATGAATCATATGTGGCTATGTGAATAGTAAGAGGCTCAGGTATCACAAAATATGTATACATATATAGAAACAACCTACAACATAGTTTGTGTATGTATACATGTGTATATCATTTTTTTCTAGCTATTAAGTTTGGCAAAACACAAATAAATATAAAGTGCTTTCACATTTTGTAACACTATATATATATAGATAGTTATTTGAATATTAACAAGGTCTATTAAAATTATCACAAACTCAAACTCATTTACAATGGGGTTTTGAAAGTGATATAGAAGATAAAGTCACTAATATAATACAATGGACTAAAAAGTAAAAAGGATAGCCCATAGCATAGCCCAACATATTGTCATCCATGTACATTGATCTTTGAAAGTCGGTAGGAGCTCCATTGCCAGCCTAGTAACCAAAGGTCTCAAGTTTGACAAAGCACACCTATAATGCATGACTACATGAGCTAATACTCAATAAGTAAAAATCATGCATGCCAAGAGTATGATATAAAATTTTATTCAACTTATCTCTATGGTACGATGTTGGAACTGTGTCATATTTGAGTACTCATAATAGAAGAGTTTTTTGTAATGCCCAATTATCTCCTATATACCCAATAATAAGCATCTTGCATAAATATGTATCTAATCAATATGAATTATCGGATTATGGCATACAATTAGTATGATTGCACGAATATGAATAATTGTTACTATATGCTCCAGTTATGCTTTAACATGAGTTCAAACTTTTGTTTCTTTATTTAACAAATTCCTTAAGTGTCTTTTTTGCAGTGAAAAAACTTGGTATCTCGATTAAGGAAGATGGATGCGTTGAATGACCATGAAATGAATTATTTGTATTAATCCATACTAGTTATATGCTAAAGTAATTATTTTTCTAAATATTTGCTAGAAATATGTTATATTTGTCTAAGAACTAAAAATATGCAAAATGGTGCTATTTGATTGGTAGGTTAACTAGGTTGCATGAAACCATTCTAAATCGCATTGCACTTGATTATAACACCAAAGCATCAATTTTTGTCATCTCCCTAGCCCATAAATATGGCTCTTTGCATGAAAAGACACCAAGCATGAGTTAACCAATCATCACCCTCTACTTACCTCTATTTGAAACGTCAAAGAAGTCATTTTTAGCCATATTTTCTTGTGGAAGCTCCTAAAAAATGACTAACTTTCTTCTCCAAAGTTTTTCCCAATTTTCTACACTCTCATACTAACAAAAAATTGAATTTAATCCATAGGAATCCCTAGAACACAAGCTAAAACAAGTTTTCACCCTTTCAAGCTTAAAACCCATTGATTTTGGAGTTTAATTCCAATGTAATCAAAGTATATTCCTTTTTAATGTTTCTTATGATGAATTTATGATTTCTTGGATAGTTACATGTTTTTGTATAAATGAAAACTCAAGTGGATAGACTTGAAGTCAAAACTAAGCTAGTTAAGCTAGTTTCTAGCAAAATTGATAGTCTTGTGAAATATGCTTAATTTACTTATTTCTATTATTATTGTAATGATTATATTATGTGTGTAAGTTCCTATGTATGACTGAGAATAATAGCAATTAGTTTGCTTAATTAATGGTTAGAATCAAGTTAACCTAAAATTAAATTTACTCATGTTAATTTAGATTGTATTCAAGTTTTGGGGGTTGCCCTAATATTTATGTTTGAATTATTAGTTATTTAAATACTGCCCTAATATTTAATATCTTGAATTAGTAGTAAAATATAGAATATGCATTGTTTTTGAGGTCATGTAATTGATATAGAATTATTTACAAAAGATTGAAAAGTGTATATGATTTTAATTAGAATAGATTATGTGATTTATTAAAATAATATTGAAAAGTACATGATTTTATTATGTTAGGCCTTTAACATATCCTATCTTCCAAAAAGATTAACATTTTCACTTGGCATAAAGTGGACTTTAGGTAAGTTGAAACTTTCATTTGCTGTATCACAAGAATCATATAATGTTGTTCATGTTTTAATGTGATTGTCATTATTAGTCAAATGAGGTAATGTTTGATGCATACATTATTCATGAAGCATGATACTACTAAGAATATAATGAGATTTTTGAAAAAAAAGTATGGTACTTGATTGATGGTCGGGTAGGCAAGGGATGCAGGAGGGACTAGTAGACATAACAAATGGTGGTAAAAACTTGAGGTTGAAAATTTAGTATAAAAAGCCACAATGAATGAGACAAAATACGGCTAATACCTGAAGTTGAAAGACCAAGTATGAAAACCCTATATTATTCTCTTATTAGCCAATCATTACGAACAAGTTTCAAAAATCACAGTCCATTACTATTAGTTAGGTACCACACTTCATAGGCCCTGAAAATAATTTATGTATTAAGCATTTACCTCATTAGATTCATGTGATGCAGGTAAAAATATACATGTTTAGAGATTGGCTGAGTCTCCAGAGTTGCTGGATAGAGATTTCTCCAGATGCCATGCTTTGAGCTATTTTTGTAGCCTATTTTGAAAACTCTATTTTGTTTTTAAATAAGCCGCTCTGTTATGGTTTTGTAAATAGATATGTGTTAAACTATAGATGGGATAATAACATTACTTACTTAATGTAAATGGTGTGTTTATAATGAAATGAAACAATAAGTGAATTCAAATTATTTTCTTTATATAACCAAAAAGGAAAACTTTTATTAAAACCATAACTCTAGTATTGATGAAAAGTTAACATTTCTTGACTTAACAGTATCAACTTGTTTAGGTTCTATGATTAGCTTAAGGGGCATTACGTTTTTATTCAAAATCAATAGATTTTATAGGGCCCTTGACCCACCTACTATACACTGGAAAGAGCTTTACATAATATCAATAATCAAATGGCCAATAATAGATATATCCAGTTAAGTGGACCATCCTCTCGTGACCCCCCAGAGGTACACACCCTATCTTCCCCTGTGATCATCTGAGAAGTATCCCACCTGGAGCATCAATCATAACAAAGGTACAATCAAGTGGAGCATCCTCTCGTTATCACCAAAGGTTCATCCCTTGTTTTCCCTTGTGATATATTGAGAAGTATCTCACTTGTGGTACCCAAAAATCATGACTCAAAACACTAGTAGTGGCTAATAAACATCTTTATACATGAAAATCATTTCACAAATCATATCGTGCATGCATGAACCTCAACTATACTTGTATGCCATGCATGCACATGCAAATGCTCATGAATGGTGTATTCAATATGAAATGCAAGTCATCTTGCTCTCAACATGTTTCAAGAATCATGAGCCTGTTAAGGTAAGTAATATACTTGTCATCCAATCAATGTAAATATCATCAACGTATTAGGCATAAATATTTCAAAACGTATTATGTTCATGCACTATATTTGCAAATAGCTATTTACTTATCTTTCACTTAGTTGGTGATTTAGTCTAGATTTGTTTAGTATTCCTCTCCAACTTTAGATGAAAAATAGCCTGTAATATTACCCATTCTAAGACCTTAAACACCAAACTATCTTGGTAACAATAAAGCTTTTACAAATTAGAATCAAATATAGTCCTGCAAATACCTTTATTTCTCATCTTAGATACATGTAAACATCATGTAATTGAAATATTATAACTATAATAGCATGTACGTAATTGTTAAAACTCAATAGCCACATGTTTAGGTTGAAATATGTCCAATTTAGTTACATAATAATTTTGACATCCTTAAACATATCGAATCACTCCCAAATTTTTACCACACTTGTCTAACTTGTAGAGAAATGTAACCATATTATAGACTTACCAATACTCACTGATTTACCTCAGCAAAACCACCCCCTATCACAACACAAAAATTGCAAGTTTTATCATAATAGTTTTGAGTATCTCTTTAAATATCAAACCATATTTCAATTTCTAACCTTTCTAAACTTACATACATCACCTAACATCATATATAAACACATATATGGAAAAATATATAGGTTTTATTCAAGTTATTATACATATATAAAGCTTTAAAGACTAAAAAATAAGCAAGCATGCAGTTTTTGTCCCTAATGATTTCTATTGTGATTTTACAAGTAAAAATCCATTTTTTGTGAACTAAAAGACCATAAGTAACATACTAACATGATTATAAATAATAATAGAAGATTTAAAAATCATAAACCCTTAAAAAATTCAAGAACTAAAATAAAAATATGAGTAAAGCTCACCTATGCACAGTTTTAAGCTTCTACTTGCTCCTCGTTACTTCCCTTTGCTTTCTTCACTTTTTCTTTACTTGGGATCACTTGAGAGCAACTTCTAAAATCTAATATAGAGGTTTGGAAGATGAAATAGCTTAGAAAATAGTTTTTGGCCATAGTTCATTGCTTAGAAATGAAGAAAGCTTGAGGTGTCATCACTTAAGGTGTCAAAGCATAAGATGGCAACACTTGTGATTTCAAAGCATACGATGGCAACACTTATGATATCAAAGCATGAGGTGTTAAGTATGAAGTGTTCAACCATGAGGTGTTGTGTGGTGGTTCAAATCGAATATTATACACACTTTATACAACTCTAATCCAATGTTTTTCAATATTTGTTTATCTATTTATAATCTATTTTAATTGTAGTAACATCGGATAAAAAATTCTAGCCTAATTTCTTAACTGTTCATTCGATCTCTAAACTGATTAACCTCCGATTCTTAAATAATTATCTAGTTTGCATTTCTACAATCATATGCACATATGGACCTTGTAATATGACACTTAAATCACATTATATCATTTTCAATATCCCAACTATGTTAATTTATGGATGTGTACTTTTAAAACACCTTGATCCAATTGATTCGAATCATATAAGCTTACTAGTAACACTTTTAACACTTCCAAAATTATATCATATAACCTATGAATATGCAATTTATTGACCAATTTATTCTTTTTCTTAACTAAATATTGAATTACCTAAATAGGCTATAAGATCTCAATAACTAACATCATGTGCTAGCATTGAGGGCTAATGATTAAGAACGATATATAAGATGCCATGTAAATGTTAATGCAAATTATCATATAAGTAGAATCCAATATAGTCTCTTAAATACCATAATTTCTCCTCTTAGATACATGTAAATATCTTGTAATTGAAGTATTATAACTCTAATAACATATACCTAATATCCAATAATCTTTGTGCTTTCAATGTGGGTATAATCAAGAATTTAGAGCTTTTTACAATTCCAATAAAGGTGAGCAGTTCCTTTCCAGGAGGTTAAAAAGTTATTATCTTTCTCTAACAATCTATAGTAGCATGATACTTTGACAACCAATTCATACCCAAAATCATATCATAGTCATTCATGGCCAATACAACTAAATCAGTGTAGAGTTGTCTATTTTCAATGGGAATAACATAATTTCTTAAAACATGGTTAGTTTGTTTTGAATCTCCATAAGGGATTATCATATTGTAAATGATCTTAACAGTATCAGGTATTCTACCTAGCCTCTTCACATACTCAGGGGATATAAATGATTGTGTAGCTCTAGAATCAAACAATACAAATGTTGGAATACCAAAGATAGAGAATTTACTTGTTACCACTGCTAGGTTCACCTCAACATCTGATCTAGTGATTGTAAAGACTCTAGCTGACACTTTTCTTTGTCTTGTTGAATTTAGATTATCTGGGCATGTTCTGGGAATATGTATGACATTCCCACACACAAAGCAGGTTCTAGTCTTTGTAGGCTAGAATCCACTATACAAACAACCACATTTAGGACATCAGTTTTTTTCCTTGATCAATCTTTGTACGCTTACTCTAATCCTACTATTGTTACTCTTATCTTCGTTGGAATTTAGATTTTTTATTATGCATTTGAAACAGTCTCTTCTTTTAATTTCCAACCAATCATGGCCCTTGTCCTTGGTTAAATTGGTGTCAAATCTCCTTAACATAGGAAATTATAAGTTCTACTTGTTATGTTACTATTGCCCTCTCAGTAATTTATGAGTATGTCACTCCTTCGATTCCTGCCATATCCATATTTTTATATAGCTCTGGTCTTAAGCCTTTAAGAAAATTTTCAACTTTCAATGCATTAGTATTGACCATATGTGTGGCAAATCTAGACAACTGTTCAAATTTACGTATTTGTTATCCATGTGTCATAGTTCCCTACCATAGTTGTATAAATTCATTCATCTTAATTGCATGAACTAAAGGTGTGAAGTATTTATTTGAAAATAACTTTTTGAATTCATCCCAAATCCTGATAGTGGTGTGATTGATGCTCCTCATAGTATCCCACCAATGTCCAACACTGCCTTGAAGTATAAAGGATGGACATATTATTTTCTCTTATTCTAAAACTCTACTGTACTGAAACATGTTTTCTAAAGTTCTCAACTAATCTTTTGCAGTTGTAGGATCTAATGCATCCTCAAACATCAGTGAGTTTAGTTTTCTGAATCTTTCTCCAACTATCTCCAACTATTCTACTTGGGCCCATATCCCTCTCCTATATAAGTTGTTGAATTTGTTCTGATTATCGTTCAACGAGCTCTGTAAGTCAATAAATGATAACATCACGATCAATATTTGGAATAGGTGTCTCCTCTCCATCTTTTTCAACAAAACCATGTGGGCCTCTCCTAACGGGCGTTATTGATTTGGACTTGAACTTAAAATAAATTGTATAATTAATCCAATTAATTATTTTAGCCCAAACTCATTTAATTAATTCCATCTAACCCACCTAATCAAATTAGGTCCAACTAAATAATCTAATTATTTAATTAAGTAACTTAATTTATGGTCTACATAATTAAATTGATCTAATCAAATAATTGTTTCACTCCAATTGGGTGTTCTAATATGATTATATATAATTAAATAATTTATTATTTAAATAAACAATTAATTCAACTCATAAATTAATTTAAGCCTTAATTAATTATTCTCCATTAATTAATCTGATCCAACTCCTTGAATTAATTCCTAAATTAGAAATATTTTATCTCAAATTGTGTGTGACCTTTTAGGTTCACAACTCAACTAGCAGTAGACTTGCAATATTTGTAACTTATGAATGATAATTATTTTGATTAATTATTCTAATTAATTAATCCGCTCCTTAATTTCAAAAATCTCACAAGTTATGAAAAACACCTAGCAAGTGTATCATGACTACCTAGGCTTAGGTTAAATAGCAAGTGAACCTATTTCAATTACGAGTATCATACACGAAAAGTCCTTATGTTAAGGAATCTCCCGATTGAGTTCAGGGCATAGATTAATAGTTGAAACTCTAATTGCTCAATAACTATGATTCCATCTCAAGTTTAAATGACTCATGATGAATCGTTGTTAGAAAATCTTGTCTAACATTCATCCTGCTTTGGCCAAGGACTTATGAGTCACAAACTATAAAAATATAGAAGATTCACTTATTCTGCCAGATAAGTGATGGATCATTTGTTGGCCACTCATTAACCTTCATACATATCAATGCAACATCTAACATACCCCATTTGTGATTGTCAGACAATCAGAAGATACATCAAAATAGCAAGCGACATGCACAAGGGTACCATCGGTGCCTCAAGTCTAAGAACTAATCATGTACTATCATAATATAGAATTATTTATATTGACAAACAATGTTTCAAATTAAGCATTTCCAATGAGCCTATTCAGTGTACCTATTCTCTAACAAGCACCCACATACGTGCACTAGCATCACTACACTAATGTCCATGGAGCAATATATCCTCCTCATGAAAGCATACGTTGTATGCGTGAGTCTATTAAGTTATTCGATGTCCAATCTCAAAAAGCCCTCAACTCAGAACTAATTTAAGACCAAAGCCATAGAAGTATATTCCAAGATCACCATCAAATGCGTGATCGCGCCCTATAACTAATTTTGGTCTAGAGACTTTATCTAATTACTATATGCAATTAAAGATAAAGAAATTTTCCTATTTTATTAATATGATTTAAAAATGATTGTTTTTATAAGTAGAAGAATATAAAAGATGCCCAATGTAATTGGCATACCAGGTACTACTCTAATGTATACATGTCAGTTTTGATCTCAACCAATCCAGCAAGACATGTCACTTTGCCATATTTTAGCCTTGCCTTCAACTACAATGTTCAGAGCAACCTTGAGTTTTTATGTACTGGCTTTGGGTCCTCCCTATCGTACATACCTTAAATAAAAGTGGGTTAGCTAGCTTCCCCATCAACAAATTACACAACTGAGGTATCACTACAACCTTCGCCGCAATAAGGAACTCATTCCCAAGAATGATATCAAAGTCATTAAGGGAGACAACCATAAACCCACATAATTCATTCCAAGAGCCAATAATCAAATCAACATTGACTATTCCCTCGATCAGCTTTGCCTCCAAATTAGCAGCTTGAATATGACTAGTATGTGGGAATAGACTCAATACACCATGGCCAACACCTCTTCGTTGTTCACAATGACCTTCACATATATTAGGCTTTTCTAACTTAGGGGCTTGCCCTGAATTGCAACCAACAATTGTAGATGATTGACCCGACATGGGCTACATCATCTCTATTATTTGTTTTCATAATATGTACATTCAACTTCCCACGTTGAGTGTAATCTCACATCTGGTGGTCATCATTATAGAGGTAACAACCCTTTCTTGTCTTGTCCATAAGAGGTTGGGACTCCTCAGAGTTACTCAATGGCACCTTCTTGGTCTTCTTTTTGATGAATTTCTCTTCTTTACTTTGCTTGCGAGTTTCCCCTTGTCCTTACCGATACCCTTCTTCTTCATTCAAGATTCGGGCCACCAACAACTAAAAAATCCACAAGACTATCAGTAGCAATTATGGAGGAAGGCAAATCATTAATCCCTTGCCTCAAAAAGTTCAAATTAGGCCCAAGTTTGAAATTTAACCAAAATGTTGAACAATTTATCCTCCTTTTGGACATCTCCCTCACGTCAAGCATCAACAAACTGAATTCTTTCACATGGTCTCTCACCGTCCCCATATGGTTTAACTTATGCAGGGACTCTCTCGCAATCCAGGGGGTATTACAGGGTAATAATTAAACATTCAACACTTTCTTTAATATATCCCATGTTCTAATCTTCTCATAATTTACACTAGCATCCTTTGAAAGACGTGTAGTGAGATATATGCTGGTGATAGAGACATTCTTAACATCTAGGACATGTGGAACCGTGAAATATGTTTCTATGTCCAAGAGAAAATTCTCCAACTCTTTGGCACTACTTGTGCTTCCAAAGGGTTCAGGATCATGAAATCACACTTTGGATAAAAATAGATAGTTCTTCGGGGACCTGGCACTAACAACCCTCTTCAGTATATGAAGTTCCATGTTTAATACATCAATTTTCATATCTATAGTATTTGTAAGGATACTCACATCTTTAAAGACTGAAACGATCTTTTCTTCAGCAAAATTGAGCAACTCTCTCACCAACTTCAATAAATTCTCAACCAAACATTGCAGGTCCCAAATTTATTAGAATATAGCCACCATTGAAGACTCTGATGGTTGTCCAAGTAAGTCCTCTGCCCTCTGCATCCTTCCCTATAATGCGAGGATAAGATCTTATAGTATATTTTGATCAACCGTACACCAAAATAAAATATTAAAACCTTAGTTATGCTCCGATACCATTTGCCATAATGATCTCAAAATCTAAGAATTTCTTTTGCTTGATTTTCTACCCAACCTATGGCTTGATTGCACACCAATCAGTTAATATTTTACTCCTTTACATACTCATGTCTAAAATAGTCTAAGTGTTTTTATTTTTCAAGCAAATGTATACACATACATGCACAATGTAAAGACAACATATTGAATTTATAAGAACAATCCCAACCTCATATTCCTTTACAAAGGTTTTGCCAAGGCTTTTACATATTGATCAAAATATGCAGTTGTTGGCCAATATTAATAGACAACAGAAATAATGTGCGGTGGACATCCCCCACTACTAGGAAAATTGACTAATCATATGTCGGTGGGTGTCAATATCTTCTATTTAGCCTATCCCTTAATGTGCCAGTGTCGAGCAATTTTCAAAGAGTAGAACTGCCCAACCGCCCCACATAGCCTTCACTTGCCTTAGAATAGTCACAATGTTTAACCATCAGCGTGTCCAGGCATTGGGTAACAATATTCCTTATGCACAAATTAGTGTACTTGGTAGCCCTATGCATGTGCATTCTACATGTTCCTTGCATATACTGAGTCCAAGTTTCCCATAACCTGCCATAATATTTGACAAGTTACCTCCCTAACTCATACAGTCCTTGGCACTTGCACACAGAACTCAACTAATAGGTAGCACCATTCTACACATTGCCCAATAACTCGCCCATATGTGCCCTGTATGTGTTAGCCATCGTGCTGCAAACATTAGCTAACACCCATATAATGACCACATAGTGCACAATACAACCAACTGATGGGATCAGGTTGACCTACATGCGGGTTAGTCTGTCGACCTAAGATGTACCTCGAGCTAAGATATGGTGTACACTACAAAGTCATGCCGAGCTATAGTAGGGGCCTAGGGACCGCCAGGTAGGAAGGGCTCCAAGGACCTTTTTCCCCCAGTAATAAGCTTAAAAATAGTTTTGTTCATGATAACAATAGTTATTAACAAACTGAGAAAGCACACCCACCTTATCTCAAGTTCAAGGCATTAGATCAAGCCACCATTTGCTCTTATGTGATCCTTGTGATGTTCATTTTCATTCCAAGGTCCTAACTCAAACCATGTTTTGAACCACCCAATGTGTGCTTAGGGTCAGCACTCCATTGTGCTACCCGTCTGCTCTGTACTACCTACCATCACCCGATGGATACTAAGCCACAACTCAGCACTATCCCAACATGTACTAAAAAACTCTAAGTTGTCAAAATGCCTCATTTCAATGTGTTATGTGCTGCCAACTAGCATATGTCATAGTACCAACACTTAGTTAAAATGAGGTGCCACATTATACTAGCACCTATCCCTTGCTAGCACGCAAACCTATCGTGCCACGGCACCTAAGATTCTAAAGGGTTGATGGTATCTTAGTAGAAGACACCATTTCAGACCCTTTATCAAAGCATAAAGCTCAACTTGGCATTACAAAAAAAATTCATTGGATACATAAATACAATGTATGAAATAAATATGAAGAGCAAAAATAGTTTTTTTTTTCTTTTTTTACCAAAAATAATTATTTGTCTTCATGCAAATAAGCAATTTTGTTGCTCAAATTTCATTGTATTAACACAAATTAATAGGTATTCTTGGTTTCATTAGTGGCGAAGATTTTTTAATACCAACCTTTTTAAGGTGTTGCATGTTCAAAAAAATCTTTATAAAGTATTGTATTTTGGATTCCATTACTTTTATGAAAGATATTATTTTGATCAGGGGTTAAATGAAAGTTTTTGTAATAAATCAAAGTTAATTGAAAGCATTAATATATCAAAATAGCTTCCAAGGCTAAACGAAGTTTTTTTGTAATAACGGAACAAAGTGTTTCCAAGACAATAAAATAGGGGAATTAAGAAAATTTAAACTATTTTATTATTAGAATAACACTAGTATATACAAAATTATATTTTTTTCTATCCTTTGATTTTGATTTAACCTTTTACTTTTCCTTTGGATCATGACCCACAATGTCCCCTAAACACATTGATAACGTTTAGTTTTTCTATTTATTTATCTTGTATTAATGTGGTGATTCTCTGATTGGTTGGGATATGATGTTCAATTCCTCTTAACGGATATCTAATTCGATGATGGGTTCTCGCTTGTGATTAGAATAAAATGTTAGAGGTGCCGGGGTGTTCCAGTGAAATGGTTAAGTCAAAACTTGAATAACGGTACATGTAGAGAGAGAGCTAAGAGCATAAATGCCTAAAAGATGAACATACCATGCAATAAAGAGGGAATGGGATACTTAAAGGTGTTTAAAAGGGATCATGTTCCCCTATATGGCAGGGTGCATGTACTGATAAAGTCTCTTCCATTCTTAAGCCTAATACACTTGGTGCATCAGACTATTAGGCTCCCAAGAATATTATTGGGCCTATCATTCAACCTCAACTTGGCAGGGTGCTGAGGTGGAACTTTGCTTGGTTCAAGCACTTATGCTCGACCAGGTCAAGTCATAGTCTTACCTCTCATCCCAATTAGGTTTGAATTATTGTGCAAGTGGAGTATTAGCCTAGCCTAATATAGGTCGAGGGCCATGTCGATAGCATGTCTTAAGGGGAGTTCACCCAAGGTGAGAAAGGTAATTATTTGTTATGCATCAATTTCACTACCTTTTGGGTTGAGAAAGCTCTTCTTCAACCTCACTAGAGGTTGGGGTAAGGTAGTTTTGCCTCGATTTTGCTATGTGAATGGCCGATTGGGCTCTGCCTTGACCTTAGTAAATGTTGGGTGGAGAGAGCTTTACCTCAATCTCACAAAGTGTTTGGTCGAAGGAGCTTTGCCTCAATCTCACAAAGTGTCTGGCTGATGAAGCTTTGCTTCGACCTCTTAAGTTTTGGGTCATGAAGCCTGCCCAACCCCTCTAGCCTAAGTTATGGCCATGCCCTTGACCTACTCATCGAGGCTTAACTTTCACGAATAACCACTATAGTTTACATTTTTCTTTGCTTCAAAGGAGTCACTTAAACTTTTGGGGCTTGACTATCTCCAATAACCTCAAGAAGAAGTTTGTCGTCTCTTTAGCCAAAAATCATTTACTAATACGTAATAACCAAAAATTTCTATTTAAATAACACAAAGTAAAATATCTTGGGTTGCCTTCCAAGAAATGTTAAGTTTATAGTTGTTAGCTGGACTTTGGTAAGGCTCATCAGTTTGCATCCCTAGAAGAACATTAGCAATATTTCTTAATTTTTTGTCCAAGTAATGCTTCAATCATTTTCCATTGATGTGAAACAAGAGACCATCATCCCTCTTCAATTTAACTGTCCTAAAGGAAGACACCTTTTCAATAGTGAAAGGACCTGACCACATTAACATGAGCATGATAAAAAAAAGATTTAGTCTGGAGAAAAGATGACTTGCTATCTAGGTTAGAATTCATGCCTTAGAATCATCTTATCATTTCACTTCCTAGTTTGCCCATTTATATATTTACATTCTCATAAGCATCATTGAGGAATTCCTCCATTTCATCCAACTATAAGAAACATTGCTCACCTTACCTTTGAGGTCAAAATCTAATTATTAATTGCCAATAAGATTGATTGTCTAACTCAAGTGGTAGGTGACATGCTTTCCCAAACACCAATCAATAAGAGAACATCCTCATAGGTGCTTTATAAACAGTGCAGTAAGCTATAGTGCATCTTCAAGCTTGTGCGCTCAATTCTTGCGATTAGTGTTCACCATCTTTTCAAGGATTTGCTTAACTTCTATGTTGGGAACTTTAGATTTCTATTTGATTGGGAATGATAGCACAATACAACCTTATCTTCACACCATAGTTAGCAAGATGGTTATCAAATAACTTATTTAAATATCCATACCTTCATCAATAATGCTTGCTTCGACAATGCCAAAATGTGTGAAGAGTTTCTTGTGCAGAAATTTTTGCTCTAGCTTGGCATTACTAGGTGTAGCCACTACGTCAACCCATTTGGAGACATAATCAACAACAAGCAAGGTTGAGAAAAAGGAACCATAAAATATATGTCCCAAATATCAAAGAGTTTCACTTTCATTAGATTAGTCAAAGGAAGCTCATGGTGACATGTAATGGGGCAAACTTGCTGATAATGATCACTAGTCTTCACAAAGATATAACAATCACAAAATAATAGGCCAATAAAATCCTTATAACACCTTTGTTGATATCCTAATAGGTCTAAAGTGACCATTATATAGCATCAAATGATAGAGATGGAGAATCTCCTCGATCTTCTCCATAGGAACACATCTCTAAATTGTTGGGTTCGCAAAATAATAAGACTTTATGTAGCAAAAATTTAAAATTTTAAAATAAGCAAAAAAGCATTGAATACATGCAGTTTAAGATTTGATTCGATGAAACAATTACACATAGATATTTCATTTATCTGAAATGAAAAGGTATTTTGTGAATATACCTTTATTAAGCACTTTGACTGAAGTAGGGTGTGAAGAAATTCAAATTATTATCCCCCTCACGAACTATTTGTACAAACTTCCACTATATTTTTAGACCTTTAGCCTAGATTAGAAATTGATTCACCAAGGACTCCAAGCATTGTTCCTCTACTTGTATCCACACCTCAAGCAAGTCTGCAGATCAATAATCCTTACTAGTGAATTGTTATCTTTTATTCCTAATTGGGAGGGATGATTTTATTCTAATATCAACTTGTAATAAAAGAATTAAATCAAACTATCAAAAGTATGGAACCTTTGATGAAAGTAATATTTTCTTGTGTGAAGACAACCAAGAGAGAAAGAGAGAGAAGGTAGGACGAGTTTTTCTTGTTCAATGCCACCAAAATTAATCCATTTTTTGTATATTATATATGAGAAGGTTCAGTCCTAATCTAATTATGTTTTGACCCCTTTCCAAGCTTATCTCTACCTTTTTCCTTCTTATCTTATCCATTTCTATCATAAATAAGAGTATTTGATTTATTTTCTTACAAGACTCTAAGTCTTAATTGGTTTTCATGTAAAACGTGGAATTTTTAATTCTCTAATCAAAGACTCTTAATGGGTTTCTCCTACGAGCCCATTAACTTTGGGCTTGGACCTTAGTTGATCTCCATTAATTAACTCAAGAACAAATTAATTAATTGATCTAATCAATTAATTAATTTATTACACATGGCTACCTAATCATGTTGGGCCTAATTTAAATAATTAGATTATTTAAATTTGTCACTCACATTTTCCTACTCTATCCCCAAGCCTTAAATTAATTCAAGCTCAAGTTAATTAATCTTCATAATTAACTCAATCCAACTCCTTGGATTATGTTCTAGATAGAAGTGGGCTATCCCGATTTATGTGTGACCTATTAGGTTCATAACTAAGCTAGCAGTAGGCTTGCTGTTAGAGTAGTATCCAATGCACCAATTAGAGTGGGCGTCTTTTACTCTTGTATGTTGTAAATGATCTTTTTTGAGACATATTAATGAAAGGCATCTTCTTTATCTTATGGTATGCATTTATTTTATGCACACTAGATAAAGTCTTTAGATCAAATTTAGTTATGGAGCACGGTCGCGCATATGATGGCTATCATACAACATGCATCTATGGCACTGGTCTTAAACTAGTTTTGGGTCGAGGGCTTTTTTGAGATGGAACATCTAATATCCCAATATAACCTGCGCATACGATGCATGCTTGACTAAAGAAGATATGTCGTTCATTAAGCATTGACGTAGCAATGCTAGTGCATGCATTCGGGTGCTTTTTAGAGAACAAGTACACTGAATAGGCCCACTAGAGATTGTTAGTTGAGACATCGTCTCCACTTTATATCTTAATTCTTTGAACTTTTTAAAAGTTTTAGATTTGTACATCAAAAGGTAGATATAACCACACCTAAAATAATCATCGAAAAAGCATATGAAATAGTAATAATTCCCATGAACACTAATACTTAGTGGCCTACATATATCCGAATGGATCAAACCTAATAAGTTTTTGGCTCTCTCCACTTGTCCAACAAATGGTGATTTGCTCATTTTTCCTTTGAGACATGACTCATGTGTTGGCATTCCTCGCTCTTTTGAAAAATCGAGCAATTGGGCCAACTTATAAATTCTCTTCTCAAAGATGTGACCTAATCTAGCATGTCATAAGAGTTGGGAACTATGATTATCTAATTTTCTTTTATTTTGTTGAATGTGGAAAAAGGAGTTATGAGGAGTAATAGAATACAAACCATTCATCCATATGCTAGAGGTAATTAAAATCGAATCTTTAAAAATTAAACAACTTCCATGCTTTATAGAAAAAGTAAAATCTTTTCCATCCCAAACAAAAATGAAGATAATGTTCTTAACTATCTCTGGAACATAAAGATAATTGTTTAAAACTAAATCGACTCCATTTTCTAAAGCTAAGTTAACACTTCCTATGGCTAATGTAGCAACCTTTGCTCCATTCCCCAATTGTAGGATCATCTCTCCTCTACTTAGCGTCCTGCTTCTTGCCATCACCTATAAAATATTGCAAAGATGAAACCTACAGTCGGTATCCAATACCTAAAAAGTGTCATTAACTGATAAGTTAACTTCAACAAAATAAATACCTAAACTTTTCAAGCATGTAAGGTACTCCTTGTAGTTCATTTTCCAATACCTAGGTTTGTCATAGTAGTGATATTTTCCATCGGCTTTGGAACTAATTAAGACCCCACTAGTTGCCTTCATGCCTTTGGATTTTGAGGAATGTTTTCACTTTCTCTTCTTCTTCTTGGGCTTTCTCAAGTTGGAAGAGGATCTAACAAGCATGACCAGCTTGTCCTTTTTCATAGTAGACTCAGTCGTCTTCAACATGTTAACTAGTTTAGCAAGGCTAATTTCCATCTTATGCATGTTGAAGATGGCAATGAAGGTGTCAAACAATGGAGGCAAAATCCTACAGAACAAGATCCAAATAAAGTTTGTTATCCATAATGACTCTAAGTGACTCGAGCCTTTTTACCTGGTATTATCTTCAATCTATGATCATGGATTGAAGAATCCTCCATCATACAGGTCCTTAAAAACTCTTTTGAGATATGATATCTCATCTACCTAGTATGTTGACCATGCAACTCTTGTAGGTAAACATAGATATTATGCGTATGTCCATGTACCTTATGTTGTCTCTGCAAATTGTTTGACATCGATGCCATCACATAGCATCCCACTTGTAGATCATATGCAAGATCCTCCTCAGTCCCATCTACCAGAGGAGGAACATTGAGGATGTAGGATATATTCTTAGATTGTAAAATAATTTTGAGGTTCCTAAGCCAATCGACAAAGTTGGGAGCAATTAATTTATTGGTGTCCAAAATTGATGTAAGTGTATTTTTTGCCCTTTTATAAACAATCTAATTAGCATTCTTTCAAAAAATATTCATTTATAACAAGGTCTTTAGTAATAAATGCCTCCCACTATTTTATTCGAATTTCATCACTCCTAATGACAAGTCGGGAAATCATATTTCCTTATAGGCTTGAGGCCAGTCAATATGTCGTATTCCCTAATTTTATGACCCATAAAACATATTGAAAAGTAGTTAACTTTTAGCAATTGCATCTCCATGCAACTATCAAGATATTTTACCTCACTTCTTCCCATATACCCTAATTTTTTGAGCCCATTTGGTACGAAGTATCATGCAAGACCCATTAAACTTTCTTGTAGGTGGAGCATCAAAATATTCCATAATTCATAGCCAACATAGAGATGAGTCCATCCCATGGGTATCGCCATGCTCAGTAGATATCACAGCTTTCCATTACAAAGTTATTCCATGACTCATGGCCAATGACAAAATAAGGCAGCATCGTCATGTTGTCTACCTTTGATTGTAGGCATGGATTATTGGGTCCAACCCATTTATCCATATTTGCTTGAAATCAAAATTTCAAAAATTCCTTTACTTGATTTAAACTCAAGTGGAATTAATTTATTTTAACTAAGACCTCATCACTTCTAATCTTAGTTTATTTAATGTGTTTGCATTCATTTGATGCAAGCACATCTTTTGAAAATATTAAATAAACCCTACGCATGCATCTAATACAGATATAACTTGGATGATCATGGGCCAACCTCTGCGATCCATTTGAGCCATAATCAATCTAGGTCAATTTAAGGGTAGTAAAATGGAAATAAAAACTAATTTCTATTACACAAATATATCTCATACATTCAGGGGTCTTCTCTTGATTTATCTTGGTCCTTTTTCTTGTCCACCAAAAATAAAAAAGAAAAGTCTGACCCTATTCTACTCTCATTTTAAAAATGTAAAGTGCATACAATGAATGAATAACAGACTCACATTCCCCATTTCAAAAATCCAAAGATAAAGAAGTTAAATCACATTAGTCCAAAGGCTCCATGATCATCCCATACATACCAATAAATACATCATATGAATTTATTAAAGTATGCACATTTACCATCTAATTAAATTGTAATTTCACGATTTAGGATAAAATCTTGATTTTTCAAGAAAAACCTTTTTTCAAAATTTTAAAATTAACATTTAAAATAAAAAATGAAAAATTGAATTTTGCAATTAACAGAAACTAGAGAATACATTTCAATTACTACTAGAAAACTTACATGACTACTAAAAAACTTAGCATAAAAAAAGACAACAATAAAACTTTCTTTTCCCCTCTAAGAGTTTTTGTGTCTTGAATGCTATCTAAGAGCCCCTATTTATAGTAGAAGAGTACCTAAATTGGAATCTCTAATTTCACCATAAACTCCAAATTGACTTTAAATGTACTCTAAATCCACATGTCCTTTTTAGAACCAAATTTTATCATACATTGTTCTCCCTACAATCAGTTAATTTTGGAAAAGTGAAAGTTTTAGACTTCTCTGTTGACTTCATTTTCCAACTTGAAGCACCTAATTCCTACTATTAGGGAGAAAGTTATGCTTGATTTAAGAAATATGTCAGCATAGATAGATCATTTTCTGTACACCTATATGGATAATTTGTGTGCTATAATAGTTCTACCTATTTTTTTTCAAATCAAGTAAGATTCAGTTCCATACGACTTTTGAACGTGGTGTTATACCCAAATTACAAAAACCGCACAAGTTTGGAAACTTGCTTGTTTTAAATTTATTACAAACAATCACTTGCAAAGTCCAAGTGATTTCTTGCATATATTTTGATCTACACATGATGAACTTAGGCAAAAATATTCCTTTTCTTTTAATAGTAATACTTCTTTGATCCAATAAAATATTATTTCCCAAATTGTTCACATGTGTATTCTTCCTTAGTTTTATTTTGGCTCTTTTTGATTTTTTGTTCATTGATTCCTTAACACAAAATATTAATAAAATTATAATATTAACAAGAATAAAGCAAGGAAAGTATAAAAAAATTAATACAAAAATATATCAAAATATGCACTTATTGTTAATTAATTGAGATAAATTAAAGTCCAAGTCCAAAGTTAATGGGCCTGTACGAGAAACCCACTAAGAGTCTTTAATTGGAGAATCAATTAATACTTAGATTCTTATAAGGAAAGAAATCAATAACTCATATGTTTGATGGAAATGGATAAAATAAGAAGGAAGAAGGTAGAGATAAGCTTGGAAAGGGTTAAAAACATAATTGGATTTGGATTGAACCTTCTTGTATATAAATATACTATAAGAGAATGAATTTTGGTATCTTCTTCTCTCTCTCGTTCTCTCTCAATTTTTCTGCACACAATAAAATATTCCTTTCATAAAAGGTTCTATATTTTTTATCCCTTGATTTAATTCTATTGTCATCAGCATTCCCAAATTCTAGATTAGAAACAAAAGATCATAATTCAGTAGCAAGGATTGTTTGTAACACCCCCAATTACTATACAATTAGATATATATTATAATTTGACATGATAGAACCTGTGTGCATGCATGGAATATTTTTTTTTAACACTTTAAGAAAAGATAAATCACTTCTTCCATGTACAAGCCTATTTAAAATACTTTATAACACATGTCATGTCACTTCTTACATGCACAACCCTAATTGTTAACACTAAATAGCAACATGTCTAGGTTGAAACATGCTAAGTGATCAAATGTGGCAGATTCACATTTTCATATTTTCTTGCTGTCAAGTTTAGTTGCATGATAATTTTAACATCCCCAAGCATATACAATCACTCCCAAATTTTTACCACACTTAGATAACATGTATATAAATGTAACCATATCATATAATTGATAAAAATCATGGATATAGCTTTCCAAGTTCAGCTCTCTTCACGACATACTGAAACAGATTGTTTCCTACCGTGATAGTTTTGCACACTTCATGACATTAATGGTTTTGACACCATTAAGTATATTCAATCACTCCAAAATTTTCACCATACTTAGATAACATATATAGGGAGACAACCAGGTCATATTATTACCAAAAATAATGGATTTAGCTCCCTTAATTCAGTTTCCTTCACAGCACACCAAAACAGATTTTGCTATTTTGGCAGTTTGAGTGTTTCTCCAATATCATTCTCTATTTCAATTTCCAACTGATAAAACTTCATTCCAATACTCTTAACTCATATATGGTCATGTAAATGGTAATAATTATAGGTTTTATTCAACATACCATACACGTTTGAAGCCTAAAACACAAGAAAACAGTAAGATGATAGTTTCTCCCACAAGTATTTCCTATTAAGTGTTTGTGATCAAAAACCCTTTCTTTGTGCACCAAAGTCTAACTAAAAACTTTCTAAAACTTTTATAAGAGATATTTAAAGCTTAATAAACCATTCACAATAATCTAAAAACCAAAGGCAAAACCGTAGATAAGTGTTACCTATGCAGATTTTGAGGCAACTTTATGGTAATCACTTCTTCTTTGCTTTTCTTGCTTTTATTTCAATTTGGAATCAATTTGGATCACTTGGAGACCTTAAGGTGTGTGTTTGGAAGATGAAAATAGCTGAAATGAGGGTGTGTTCGTTGCTTAAGGGTGAAGGGTTTGAGGTGTTAGCTTGAGATGTTAGCTTAAGCTTAATAAGAAAGCATGAGGTGGCAAGTAAATGGCAAAATCTGATTTTCTCCCTTATCTTGCAGCCCTAATCTTGTGTGTCTCACCTATTTTTATTTGGTTGCAACCTATCTTAGTCACCATTCATTCCCATAGTTATTTCCTATGTTCGTTCATTCGATCTCCAAACCGATTTACATCCGATTCTTAACGAAATATCAAGTTTGCATTTCTAAAATCATATGCATATATGGGCCTTGTAATAGGACACTTAAATCACATTATATCATGTCTAATATACCAAGTATGTTAATTTACAAATATATACTTTTGAAATAACTTGATCAAATCAAATTAAACCGTATAAGCTTACTAGTAACACTTTTAACACTTCCAAAATTATAACCTATATATCCCATCTATATCTAATATTGATCCACCTCATTTTCTTCTTATTTCAATATAAAATCAACTACTTAGATTAGAAAATTCAATAACTAATACTGTGCAAGAACTTCAGAATTTAGTTTAATATTCAAGAATGTCGTATAAAATGAAATAAATTGTGCAATATCAATAGAAATGCAAATAGCATATAAAATTAACACGTAATGCATGAATCATATTTGGCCATGTGAGTAGTAAGAGGCTCGGGTATCACATTGTTGATCCATGGACTTGCTCGGGATGTGGATACCAGTAGAGGGATGACACTTGGAATCCTTAGCAAATTAGTTTCTAATAGGGGCTAAAATTTTAAGAATATCTTGGAAGTTCATGTGTATAGTTTGTGAGGAGGATAGCAATTTGAATTGCTTTACACCCTACTTCAACCAGAGTGTTCAATAAAGGTATATTTGTGAAATTCCATAAGTGAAATATCTAGGTGTAATTGATTAATCACGTCAAATCCAGGATTGCATGTATTTAATGGTTTTATGTATATTATAAATTTTTAAATTTTTGCTACATAAACTTCCACAATTTTGCAAACTCAATAGTGGTATCAAAACCTAGGTTACCACACCCAGATATATTCACGAATATATTTGTTGTATACATATGTTGAATAAATATATTTTTATGTGAAAATAAAATGATTTTATTTGATTTTTGATTAGGATAATTTTTTTGAATAATAAAAATAGCAACTGAATAAAAACAATTGATGTTCGACGTAAAAAAATAGGCCAGTTTTGTGTCTATTACTATAGTAGTCAAAAATTGGCACTGCATTGCCACTAGCAAACGCCACAATGTGAGGCTTCAAGAAGTCTCGGTGTTATGGAACCACCCATAGGTGCCGCGGTGCATCGCTTACAGAAGCCATGGTGCCACTGTGCAGGTAGTTGGCATCACGGAATCGTTAGTAATTTTTTTACAGGGTTGCGGAGCTACAATATTTACAAGGACAGTTTTTATTTTTCTTGTTCTTTTATTCAATTGTTACATAATTTTTGGTTCATTCAGTTTTGAAAATTAATTATTAATTTTTAAATTAATTAAAAGGTGGTTTTATAAAAAATTAGAAGTTTTATATCCCAAATTGAAAAATCGGAACATTAAAAGGTTAAATTTTGCATGCTTTGATTTATAATATATGATGTATAAATTAGGCATGTATGTTAGAGTGGATGATCATGGAGCCTAGACTATTTTATTATGGATATTCTATGTGAATTATGAATGTTTGATTTTATTAATTTGGGTTTAATGAAAATGAGGTCTACATGTCTCGCCTTTTCTATATTTTCTCCAAATGTAAATATCTCCCTCCTATGTACTTCCACCTTGGAAGAAATTTTAAGGTTTCATATTAGGTCATAGCAAATGTAATGAGAGTAGAATTAGTATGTGAAGTATTCTTTTGAAGAAGGAACAAGGTGGAGAAAAGCAAGGAATGAAGGCCTATAAACATATGGGTGACACATTCATGTAATAGAATAGGTTCTTTTTATTATTTTATTTGCTTCCCTTAGATTGATTTAGATCCACCTTGGTTCGAGTGGGCCACATAGAATTTAGACGAAGATCATCTCTTTTATTATGTATATATGTTAGATGCATGCATAGGTGTATTTAATGCTTTCCTTTTGATTATGATTGCGATCATTATGATAGTGCATAATTAAATAAACGAACAAAATAAATAAGGTCTTTGAATTGTAAAATGAACCCACAATTGAAAGTTAAGTTTAAATTTTTTATCTGAATTCTATATCAAGCGTAAATGGGCAATAATGGCTAGGCCTAATTGTCCAAGTCTTCCATCAAAAGTAGTTAGCATGTGAAATATGCCACGCTTTGTTCGTTAGCTATGAGTTGTGGGATGTGCTAAGTAGAGGTAATAGCTGTGATCACTACTAGTATGCGGGTATAAGGCCTAAGGGTGTTGGCCATAAGTCGTGGGAGATACTTTAGTTATCTTACTCACATGGATGTTTGATGGGTAATACTTGACACTTAATACGATATGGGCTCATAAAATTAGGATGTCTAGGAAGAGTGAGGTAAAATAGCTTGAGGGTTGCATGAGGATGCAATTGTTAATATGTCAACTACCTTTTAGATTTGTTATATGAGCTCATAAAATTTAGGTGTATGGAAAGGCTAATTGGGCCTCAAGCTCACTAGAAAATATGATTTCCCAAATTGCAAGCTAGAGGGTGATGGGATTGGAATAAAATAGTAAAAAACATTTATAAATAAAAACCATAATATAAATGAATATATTGTTGATAAAATACTTAGTTTTCTAGCGCACTCAGGATAATAGTTATCACTTTAGATCCACTTGAATTATTCTAGATAATAATAAAGATTATTAAGCTCGAATCTATCTACATTGCTTTTATAACTTGGGAATGTCCATATATTTAAGAGATTAATAAATTGTGTAAAAGAAAGTTTCAGCAATAGTTGAAGAACCTGTTAGGTTTGCTATAATCGCAGGGGCATGCGCAATGAAAAATTAAATTTTTTATCAAATATAAATTTATCAAATAAATTTATCCCCTCGATTCAAAAGTGATTTTAACTATCGTGCTTATTCAAGTGAATATATATTAAAATAAATATATTAATTTGGATTATACCTTTCGTGCACTCCGATTATTATAGGGAATAAAGCAATCAATTGCTTATTAGAACTCTCAAAACTCACAGGGATCCAAGTGTCTCCCCTCTATCGCATCCACAATATAAAAAGATAACACTAATTAAAAGGATTCACTAGTATCCTTTTAATCGTTTACTAATCTAAATCCAGAGTAAAGTTTGTCTTTTGATCTAATTAATGGATCAAGAATAATAAAGATTAATTCTTTAAGTTTTTAAAATTTTGATATAAAGAGAATATCAAGAAACTAGTTTTCTTTAAAGAACAAGAAAATCAAGATTTCAAGGAAACACTTTTCTTTTTCTTTCTTGTCATTTCTTTTCTTATAGAGAAAAATAGAAGACTCAACAAAATAATTTTTGCCAAAAATTACATATAATTTACTCCTACTCCAACTCTTGAAAAGTTTGTCAATTTTGAACAACTTCAAAGTTTGACCTTGGAAGGATTCTAAATCTTCTAACAACTCTTCCTCTTCTGTCTCTCCAATATATGTGGACTTGTTTCAGACTACATTAATCATCCAAATTATATACATACATTTTTGATATTAATTTGAACTCTTCAAAATAATATCAAGATGAATATATATATGTATATATCAAATATATACGTAAAACATATTTATATAAAATAAATCATAGTGGCCAATTTTTATCCTATAAAAATCGATCACTTTATTTATTTATTTATGAATATGTTAATTAAATAAATCATATTTATTTAATTTATTCTCTTTATATTCTAGTGGGTTTATTAAGTGATCCACTTTAATTTTTGGGTTTGAACTTAAAAATCCACAAATCAATCTAATTGATTTAATCCCAAGTTAGTCAATCCAATTGATTAATTATAATTTACTCCAATTGGATTTTCTAATCATACTAGGTCCAATTAAATAATCTAATCACTTGATTACATAATTCAATTTAACCATTAAATTAAATAGAATCCTTAATTAATTAATCAATCAATATTAATTAATTAAAGATGAAAGATATAAGATAAAGAAAATATCTTTTTATTAATATAATTCTCTTTAAGATTGTATTTACAAAAGGAAAAGAGTATAATACACCTCATCTAATTGGGGCACTGGGCATCCTACTCTAACAATCTCCCATTTGCCCTAGCTCCAATTGCTCATGTATCTAAGGCCCATCTTTTCGAGATGTCTGTCGAATACCTTATGTGCTAAGGGCTTAGTAAGTGGGCTACTACATCTTTTGCTGAGGTAACTCGATCCACAATGACATCGCCTCTACCAATGATCTCTCTAATCAAGTGATATCGTCTCATTATGTGCTTGGATCTTTGATAAAATCTTAGCTCATTTGCTTGCACTATGGCTCCACTGTTATAACAGTAAATCATAACTGGATCAACAATGGATGGAACTACACCCAACCATTGAATGAATTTCTTATCTAAATAGCTTATTTTGTTGCATTTGATGCAATAATATACTCAAACTCGGTAGTAGAGTCTGCAGTCGTCTCTTACTTGAAACTCTTCCAACTGACTGCACTACCATTCAAGGTAAATATGTATTTAGACATGGACTTTGAGTCGTCTATATTAGACTAAAAAGTAGAGTCTGTATATATCCCTCCAGTTTTAGTTCTCCATTATCATATATCAAAAAGATATCTTTAGTCCTTCTCAAGTATTTAAGGATCATCTTAACGGCTTTCCAATGTTCTTCCCCTAGATTAGAGTGTTATATGCTCGTGACACTTAGAGTATGTGCTATATTAGGCCTTATACTCAACATTGCATACATTATGCTCCCTATTGCGGAAGTATAAGGTATGCGAGTTATTCTTTCTCTCTTTTCAGGTGTCTTGGGAGATATATCCTTACAGAGTGAAACCCCATGATTCATAGATAGGAATCCTTGCTTGGATTCCTCCATGCTAAACTATTTTAGCACTTTATCTTTATACATAGACTGGGGTAGCTCGATCATCTTTCTAGATCTATCTATATTGCTCTTTATCCTTAGGATAAAAGATGCATCTCCCAAGTCCTTCATGAAAAATTTATTAGGCAACTATGTCCTCGTTGACTGTAACATCCCCACATCATTCCCAAAGAGTAGGATGTCATCAACGTAGAGCACAATAAATGTAACTGCACTCCCACTAACCTTCTTGTAGACACATAGATCCAGTTTCTTATGAAAATCAAATTGGATGTTCCAACTCCTCAAAGGTTGTTTGAGTTCATAAATGGATCTTTGGAGCTTGTAAATTTTTGCTCACTCCTACTAGATATGAAGCCTTCTGGCTACTTCATACAGGTCTCTTTCTTAATATTTCCATTAAGGAAAGTGGTTTTCACATTCATTTGCCATATCTCATTATCATAATATATAGATATAGCTAGTAGTATCCAAATAGATTTAAGCATCGCTACTGGTGAAAAAGTTTTCTCATAATCAATTCCTTACTTCTGAGTATAACCTTTTGCAACTAACGTGCCTTATCGGTCGCTACCTCTCCTTCTACTCCAAGCTTCCACTTGTAGACCTATTTGCAGCTAATGTGAATAATTCTTAGTGGTGAGTCCACCAAGGTCCATACCTTGTGGGAGTACATAGAGTCTATCTTAAATTGTATAGCTTTTTACCACTTCTCTAAGTTGATATTAGACGTCATCTATCCATAGCTTCTTGGATCATTATCCAAGGGGAGTCTCTCTTCTTTGTTCTCTAACAATAAGTTATACCTCTTAGGTACCCTTGAGTCCCTTTCGAATCTTCGAGGAGGTTGTGCCTTAGAGGACCTAAAATCAACTAGTGTGTTATCTACTATAAAAGTTAGGGCATTATGTGGTTCTTGATCCATGGCTCTGATATAAAGCAAAATTTGATATGATTCAAATTTGATAATAAAAATATGAACCATGGCTCTAATACTACTGTGGGGTTCGCTTTACCGAAAGGGGTTTACATAGTAAAATTTAAAATTTAAAATTAAATAAACATATGCATCTATTGAAAATAAATGCGAGCCCTTTTAGTTCTCATAGAGATTTAATTATTTGCACTTTGTTATCATTTTATATAAAATAAAAAAATTGATTCATTTAAAAGATTTAGAAATTACCTTCGTAAAACTCTTCTTCATGTGATGATGATGGAAAGGGAATCAATTCTCGATTTTGTGGCTATTACCAAAACTCCGTAACATTGTCGGAAGTAAGGATTCAATTGCCTCCCTTTAAAATGTCCGCCTTTTGAATGTAGACACCAAAATAAGTTCTTTGCTAGTAAAAACTTATTTTGTTTATGAATTTGATTCTTGGAGTAGAATCACAATCCCTCAATCAACTGGTAATTGGTGATTGTATTTGTGTTCATGAATAATTATAGATTAATTATTCTTTACACCTTTTTGAAGAGAAATAAAAAAGAAGAGAGTAGAAAATGAAAAAACTAACAGCCAATTTTTTTTGTAAAAATAAAATGAAGACTTGCTTATTTGTTATCACATTTTTTGGCCACCTTTAAATACATATGGGTGTTGGCTGATTTCTAAGGTTATACTCCCTCTTGAAATTGTCCACTAAGTGGCTTAATACACACATCTGTATTTTGATCTAATTTTAAATAATCTCCATTATGCAAAAATAACCAACCAACCACTGTTCTCTCCTTATTGTATATGGCCATAATCAAGACTATATTAGCCTCCTAAAATTCGCCCATATCCATAATTATAGGGATTTTGACTTTCAAAAAAAAATATATATATATATTATATATATATATATATATATAATAAATATATACATATATATATTCTCCTTATTGTATATGGCCATAATCAAGACTACATTAGCCTCTTAAAATTCGGCCATATCCATAATTATAAGGATTTTGACTTTCAAAATCCTATCTGTACATGTATATACATGTATCCATATATATATATATATATTATATATATATATATGGATACATGTATATGTATACCTGTATATATATCTATATTTATATATCATATATAAATTTAAAGGTAAATCCTATTTATCTTGTATTTCTTTCTCTCCAATTATCTAGTGGGCTTCTACAATTAGGTCACTAGTTATTGGTCTTAGGCTTGGACTTCAATAAAGTCCAACTAATTAATTTCTAAAGTCCAAATTAATCAATCAAATTGATTAAGTGCGTGTTTGGGAGCACTTCTACAATAAAAAGTCCATTTATAAAATGGGTTTCTCCTTAACTGCCTTTTTTAAATGTCATTTTTCATTATTAACATATGTTTGGTGAAACCCATTTTAGAAAAATGTTTTACAACTAGAAGTCCATTTTTCACATGCAATTATGTTTTGTAAACTAGCTTAAAAGTGCTTTTTTAACATGTATTTAACAATATTGCCCCTATTTATATTAAAAATTTATTTTTCGGCATATGAATCCTCAAATGGCCACATACTTTTTTTTAACAATACTGTAGTAAGTTGCAATTTTATATTTTTCACCAATTATTAATTTTATATTTTTTTTGTTGATATGTTCAAAGAAAATTCACAAATCAAATTAATGGAAAAATGCTAACTCATAGTTTCATTTTCTCTTCGCTTCAATTTTTAAATAATTGAAATCAACAACTATTCTTATACCATTCTTTCAAACATATAATATTGTTGTTAAAAGTAGAGTAAATGAATTTGAGAAACCTAATTGGAAAAGAAAAATACATGACTTGTTGTAAGAAAAAATTCAAATAAGCAAAAATACATATAATATCAAATTAAAAAAATAAGGCTCATAAAAAAATAGAGCATGAAATACATATTACAAAATAAAATGAGTCTGCAAATTTAACTATATAATAAAATGAGTTTGCAGTTTTATTTAATTGAAAATTATCTCAATTTCATTTAGTTGATGATCTCCTTAAACTAATAAACATGTACAACCCAAGAAAAAAGAAGTTAAACAATTAAAACTTTTGATCTGTACTTACGTGAAATTTTGAAAGGATGAACGTAGTTCTAAATAGCTTTAAATGTAAAAAGGTATTAGAGTAAGATTAATATGGGTAATTTAAATAGAAAGAGAGGAGCTAACATAGGAAAGTACTAACTTTCTAGTAATCTCCAAATAAAAGTATAGAAAATGAGTTTTGAGAAGCTTCATATTCTCGTTTCTTTAGAATGGACTTTTTGACATGTGACTTATCCCAAAATTCCATCCAATATAAACCACCAAATACCTAAAAGAAATTTAAATGAACTTTTATATGTAAAAGTCCATTTGAAAAATGATTCCAAACATGCTTTAATATATTCTACTCCATTTATTGGGCTTCATATTCAAATTAGATTTAATTAAACAATTCAATCATTTAAATAAATATTTAATCCAACAATTGAATTAAACTAAAACCCTAAATAATTAATCTATATTAATTAATTGTATCCAACAATTGAAATTACCAATTTTGAAATGTCAACACCCAAAATTATGTGTGACCCTTTTAGGTTCACAACTAATACTAGCAATTGACTTACAACTTTTGTAACTTACGACTAACGATTATTTAATTAATTAATTCAATTAATTATTACGCTTGGAATTTACTCTCTAATTCCAAGAACTTACAAATCATGGTAAGTATTAGGTGAAACAACAAGTATAACTATTTCAGTTATGAATATCATACACGTACGATCTTTCGATAATTAATCTCATGATCCAATATAGAAAATAGATTATAAGTCAAAACCCTAACTGATTCAATAACTATGACCCATTTCAAGTTCCAATAACTCCTGATGAATCAAAATTCATCTGCCTTGACCAAGGTTTTCGAATCACGAACTATGAAAACACATGAGATTTTATTGTCAATTGACAAGTGTCGAATTCTATGTTGCCTACTGACAAACCTCCATGCACACCAATGAAACACCCAAGTTATTGTCAAGCAATCAATAGATATATCAAAGTGATATAGAATATACACAAGGCTTCGCAACACAAAAAATCTTATTTTGACTGGCAAAGCCTCTAGCTAAGAATTTTCCGTGGGCTATATTTGGTGAACTTGTTCTCTAATAAGCACTCACATATATGTACTTACATTACTATGTTGATGCTAATAGCATGGAACATCCTCGTCTTATGAGCATGCATCGTATACACGAGTTTTATTAGGCTATTCGATGTCCTATCTCAAAAAAACCTTGACTCAGAATGTAAGACCAAAGCCTTAGAGGAGTGTTCAATGATCGCCATCATATGTGTGACCATGTCCCATAGCTAAATTTGGCATAAGAATTTTATCTAATGCGCAGAAAGTAAATGCAAGACATAAGATAAAGAAAGTGTCTTTTTATTAATATGATTCTTAATAAGATTATTTTACAAATACAATGAATAGAGTACGATTCACCCAATCTAATTAGGGTACTAGGCATCCTACTCTAACACTTGGAAGGCAACCCAAGCCCTTTTTCATTTGCTTTAAAATAATTTCTTAGATAGTTTTTGAAATATGTTCAATTTTTAGATTTAGGCATGTCTAACTATTGCATTGTTTTATCTTTGTTTATGTTCTTGTTTTTACATTCATTGCTTTCACTCATGTTCTTTCATTTGCCCTCTTCTTGTGTGTAGATTCTCATCTCCTTGGTGGTGTGTATATCCTCGTCGAACTCCAAAGAATGCATGGTTGTGGATGCACATCCACCAAAATAGGGAAGTTCTTCTTTTCCCCCTTCTATTTTTTCTTGCTTTAAACATTAGGGAAAATGTTTGATTTATGTTTGGGGTGGAATTCTATTTTTGTGAAAATTGAGCTAATTTTTTTAATTTTTGATGACGAATTACATATTGTGTGTGATGAAAGTCCGAGAGCAAGAATGTAGGCTCATATTTGAGATTAATTATCAATCTTGATGTTCGATAGCTTATGATGAAACTTAATTGATATTGTATAGAGTTTAAAGTGCCTAGGCTCTACAAGGTAGCACCTAGGCTCTATAGAGCAGAGCTAGGCGCTAAACATTCTCTCCAATTTCTTTCTTGCAGCACTTAGGCACTACAGGGCAGGGCTCTACACATTCTGTCCAATATTTTAATATCTTTGAATTTTCAGCATTTTCTTTACATTTTCATCAATCACCTCAATTAATGTACCTACACAAAATTTATCAAAAGATAATGCTCAAATCTATCAATTATATGAAAAAACATCCTAATTTGTGATATTGAGAGTGCCGAAAACTTGTTGAATTATGAGCTTATCATGTACCTATGCCTATATCTCTAAAGGGGTTGATCCATGGCATATACTACCTGGTCTATTGCTACATCCTCATGTCTTGGTCTTAATTGCATAATTCAAATCAACTTGAAATTGGCCAAGTCTCAAGAAGCATTAAAAATATAGTATATGCTTATCACAATAAAAACAACATTCCAATCACAATATAAGGATCAACTCATAATTCTATTATGATGGCTATCCAAGTTTTGACAAATGTGGTTTAGTTCATGTTGAAATTAACCAACCACCAACTGTCTTTCAACATCATGATTCTTACAAATTTCTCAAAACTAAACAAAAATCAAAGAAGAAATTAAAGTAGAGGATTATAACCACTAAATTATTCTTCATTTCTTATTCAAATTCTTTAATGCCAATGAAGCTCCTCCTCTTTTTATCTTCAAATCCCAAGCTCCTTCGTAATAGTGTGTGAAAAAAATAAGGTTCTATGTTTTGGGTGGAGAGAAAATGTGTGTGAAAATTTAGGTGTAGAGTGTTTGTTGTATGATGTGTGAATTAAATATATATGTGAATTGTGTGTGTGTAGTGTATCTATCAAGAGCATCACATGGGTAGTGATGTATAGGTGTATCTAATGTGTATATCTCATAAAAGAATCAAAATTTGTGATTGGTCGCCACTTTGTTGCACAAAAATAACAATAGCAACTTTTCTTGTTAGCGCCTAGGCTCTACAGGGCAGTACCTATGTGCTATACATTCTATCCAATTTCTTTCTTGTAGCGCTACATTATGCCCAATGTTTTAATATTTTTTATTTTTCTGCATTTTGTTCTCCTTTTCATTAATCACCTCAATCTATGTACCTAGACAAAATTAATCAAAACATAAGCACAAAAATCTATCAATTATATGACAAAACATCTTGATTTATGCTATTGAGAGTGCTAAAAATATGCTAAATCATGCAATTTATGATTTTCTACACAAAGAACAAGACACATATCACTTCCTGGGTTAATATGATTAGCAATTCATTCAATTACTAGCCAAGTTATTGAAAGTATTAGGAACAATGTAGAAAACTGAACTTGAAAAATAAATCAAGAACTAAATTGATACAAATATTCAAAACATCTTAATTAGATTACATACAGCCCAAGAAAAAGAAATTAGTTCATAGTTAAAAATGAAAGATAACTTAACAATATTCATACACATAATCAAAGATAGAAAGAGAAAAACGAAATTAAACTTGGAAGAGGATGAGTTTCTTCCTTTGTAGATGTCTTCTTCTCAAATCATGGAAGAATTATCTCCTCTTCTTCTTCTCTTATTCTCTTCTTCCTTCTTCTTTCTTGGCTTGTTTTCTCTTCTCTCCCTCTCTATCTCTTTTCTTCTCCTCTTCTTCTTCTTTCTTGGCTTGTTTTCTCTCTTCTCATCCTCTCTCCCATTCTAAACTGATTTGGAGGCTTTTGGAATGTTAAAAATCAGATAAGAGATGCCCTAAAGAGGAAAAAAGATCTATTTAGTCGTGGTTGTCTGAGTGCCAGCACCTAGGCACTGACTTGTGGCGCCTAGTGCCATTTGCTTTGTTTTCGGTGCCTAAGTGCCCTATTTTGGCGTGTAGGCGCCGTTGCTGCAGTTTTTTTGCTTCACTTCAATGCTTTGATAGTGTTTAGCCATTTTAATTCATTTTTGACCTCTTTCTAGGATGAATTAGCTTTGGTGTCTTCTAATTAATTGCAATTCTATGTCTTAGCTTTCCATAGATGCTTGAATCAACTTGATATGAAATCTTTGGAAAGAGTTATACCTACAATACCAAAATGTATCATACTAGACAATTTTAGTTAAATGCAGACTCTTTAACCCAATTTTTCTGATTGAAATAAAAAGAATCGGATTTTATGGTGAACATAAAAGTTATATAAATGATATTGGAGTAAAAAATTATGATTGAAATATGAACACTGCCCTAATTAACACCATAAAGTTACTTAAAAAACATTAATTTTTCAAATGGAGATAACTCTATTTGAGTTCTCCAGCATGTGACAGCCCCTAGTATTTTAAGCATAACTTGTGTTTTCACATATTGGAATGATGTGATTCTTGATGCTATATAAAGCCTAGGGGCATGCCTACAACTTTAACGTTGACCATTTTTCCAAAATCAACTGATTTCTTGGAGAAAAATGTGTGACAATATTCGAATTCAAGAATATATGAATTTCAAGAAAATTTGAGGAAACTTTGGAGTAAGTTTGGAGATGCCAATTAAGGGCACTCTTCTACTATAAATAGGGCTTTTTGGATGTCATTAAGATATACAAAAAAAAAATCTCAGGGATGAAAGTTTTAGGTTCCAAAAATAGAAGAGAAAATGAGGGTTTTGAAGGTGAGATTCATCTACCAAGAGAATTCATCCATCAATATCAGTGTTCTTATTCCCCTTTTCAATTACTTGAATTCCTAATATTGTTAGTTTTATTTTTCTTGTTATTTTCAAGTATGCTAGGCTAGATTTACAAATTGGTTAAGGGTGATTTCAAAATCCTAGATATGAATTGTGCAATTAAATATTTGATATTATTCCCTACCTTTTTAATTACAAATGTTTGTTCTTCTACATTCAATTCTTCTTGGGTTTTTTTTTTTGGGTTCACAACCAAATAAGGCTAGAGAATTACCTAAAACTAGATTAAAATTCTTGATTTATAATTGTCTTGAATTTCTAATCAATAGTAGTGAAGTGATTAATGCTTATGGGATATTTTTGTTAATCATGATGTGGAACATAACCTATGTTTAATAATCCGAGCTTGAGTATTTATTTCTTAGATCAATCTATCTTTCTCATCTTAATACATCGTTGTATTGAATTTAGAGAGTTTGTTCTAAATTCTTTAATGGATAGAGAATTAAGTATAGAGTTTGTTCTATCTAACGAAAAATTAAGGAAATATTAGGATAACAGAGCTTACTGTTATCTATGGTTGGTAATTTCAGTGGAAAAGTGGGTGTAATATTAATGTCAAATCATAATTCATTATCTAGTGGTGGCGAATAAGACCTTAACTAAACCTTCATCATTTTTGTATTCATTTATTTAATTCTCATTCTTCGCATTTTAGTTTAGTCTCATTTTCTGCAAATTAGTTAATTAAATTAACCTCCTTTTTGTACTAAGTTTTCTAGTTGTAATAAAAATGTCTTCTCTACTTCCTCTTCTATATTTAGTTTTCTCCACTTTCATTATGTGTTTCTAAATTTCATGTGGCCGAAGAGAAAGGGTGAACCTCTTGATGAAGAAGATGAACGATTATAAAGGTGCATAATATTGAAATGTGTTGATTATTGTCTTCTTTTATGATTAAACCCTTTTTGTTTAGTAGTGGTTCTTAATTTATGTATTACTAATGGCATAATAAATATTAGGTTTATTTAGCTAAAAATCTGGTTCTACTATACCGACTGCTAACGTGAAACCTTGATTTCTTGTAGACAAAAGTATGAATAAATACTTGATCTCATAAACAAGTATTAGTGTTAAAATATAATTTACAGACAGTAAGACAATATCTTACCTTATTGCATGAGCCATATGATAATATATTTCTATTGAAAACTTCATTGTGTACGGATTCCAATAGTGATATTTAAAAAGAGGTAAAAATAATAATAAACAATTATTCCTCTATCGAAAACTCAAAAGCGGATTCCTAATTTTCACTATTTTATTACTTTGATTTTTTAATTGTAACACATTAGGTAGTTAATTAGTGAGTCGAGTCTTTAGTTATAGAGTCAATAATAAATTAATTAGTTTTATTTTTTGGGGATCGACTCTTACTTGCACTATACTTATTAAACTAATTGAAAAGTAAGGCTTTTAATTTGGTATGCTTGACGACACGCACCAAATTTTGGCGCCATTGTTAAGGACCAAGCGTCTAATTAATTTATTGTCATTTTCAAGTTTTTTATTTTATTTTGCATATTTTATCTTAATAGCTTAATTTGGATTCTTTTCTTGTTATTTTTTGGTGTTTTTGTCATTAGAGGATTTTAAGCTTAATTCACCACCTAAGCTCGAGTTTGAAACTTTTTCTCCTATCCTGAAACTTCTCATCAACCTTAAACTATTGAAATGGCGCAACATTATAAAACGTCAAAGGAGTTGGTTGCCCCTAATTTGGAGAATCAACAACTTTGAATCACATACCCTAATCTTGAAGCAGGCTTCGAACTCAAATTAGGTATTATCCATCTTCTTCCTACTTTCCATGGCTCTGCAAGAGAGGACCCAAACAAGCAAAAATTCCATATGGTTTGTTCAAGCATGAAACTGGATGGTATTTCAGAAGAACACATCAAACTTATAGCCTTTCTATTCTCATTGGTGGATTTAGCTAAAGAATGGCTTTATTACTTATTTTCCAGTATTGTCACTACATGGAATGTGATGAGAAAAGTCTTCTTAGAGAAATATTTCCCTGCATCCAAAGCTGGGAGCATTCAATTTTTTTTGTGGAATCCAAAAATAAAATGGAGAATCTCTCTATGATTATTGGATAAGTTCAAGAAATTATTTACTAGTTGCACCCATCACCAGATAAGTGACCAAATTTTTATATAATATTTTTATGATAGACTAATGCCCATGGAAAGAAGTATGATAGATGCTACTAGTAGGGGAGTACTAGTTGATAAAACACCGGATGTGGCAAGAAACTTGATTGCAATGACCGCCAATTCCTAATAATTCATGACCCGTAATGATCCACCACCATCACACCACCATTGGAGAGCGTTAATGAGGTAAGTACTTCTACTCTTGAATTAAAAATTTCACATACGTCTCTTGTGCAACATTGGTTATATCACAAGTTAATGCATGTACAGTTTGTTGTGTGATGGAGCATCTTACTGATATGTGCCCAACCCTTCAAAAAAGAAAAATTGAGCAAGCAAATGTAGTTGGTGGTTATTCAGGGCAAGCACGGTAGAGATATGATCCTTACTCCTACACTTACAATGAGAGATGGAAGGATCCTTACTCCAACACTCTATTTTTTGTATCTAATCATCAACCAAGGTATTTTCAATTAAAGGGCAACCATCATATCAACCTCAGTCACTACCAGCTCCAATAATAAGTAGGCACGTATCTGGAAGATCTTGTTAAAACTCTTGCTACTAATGTCATTCAATTCCAAGAGACAATGCAAGCTCATCTCCAATATATTGAGAATCAAGTGGGAAAAATAGCCACTATGTTAAGTCGGTTGGAAGCTCAAGGATTTGGTAAGCTATCTTCTTGACCCATGGTGAATCTCAAGAATAATGCAAGTGTCGTTACTTTTAGGATAAGAAAGTAGTTGGAGTCACCCACCTTATCAACAAAAGGCATATCTAAAGAGGTGGAAAAAGATAAGACAAAAAGTACCACTCTTCCCCCTAGTGGAACCCCTTCTTCTTACCCAACCACCACTCATAATCGAGAAGAATCCAAAGTCAGTAAATACTCCTAAACCTCTATCTCATACTTATGTAACACCTCTATATTTTCCTAGTAGGTTAGCAATATTTAAGAAAAATGAGCAAGAAAATGAGTTATTTTAGACCTTTTAGAAAGTGGAGGTGAACATCCCCCCTTCTTGATGCCATCAAGTAACACCAGGATTGAAAAGTGCAAGTAAGATTTAGGAGTGTCAATCAATGTTATGCTATATTCCATTTATGTTTCTTTAAATCTTGGCCCTTTAAAAAAAATGGTGTTGTTATCCAATGAGCGTATAGATCAAATGTATGCCCTAAAAGAGTTGTGGAGGATGTTTTGATACAAGTGAATGAATTGGTTTTCTCGATAAATTTGTATATTCTTGCGATGGAGGATGATAGGTTCCCATACCCTACAACATCCTCTCAGGGAAACCATTCCTAAAAACAGCCTAGATAAAAATTGATGTTCATAATGGCACATTGTCTATTGAATTTGATGGTTAAGTTATTAGATTTAATATTTTTGTGCTATGAGATATCCAAGTGGCGTGCATTCCTTTTTTACAATTGATATGATTGATACTTTAGCTTAAAAAAAGTTTGAATTGACTACCAATGATATATTGGAGGTTGATTTAAAAATAATCTCTATATAGGAGGCTTGAAAGAGACAAATAGATGTTCAAGTGTTGGATAATGTAGCAGAAGTTGTAGAAGGATTGGACTCATTATAGAAAAAAAAACATAAGGTATGATGTTTCTTATATTGTTTTTCCATTGACTAATGAGAGACTTTTACTTTTTTGTGGTGTAGGGACCTATCCTGAAGCTCAAAGTACTCCTAGAATATCTCAAATATATATATTTTGCCGAGAAAGAAACACTTCTAGGTATCATTGTTAAAGGTCTTATAGATACACAAGAGGATAAGCTTGTTAGGGTGCTTTGTGAGTACAAGACGGCTATTGGATAGACCATTGCTGATATTAAAGAAATTAGCCCATTTATGTGCATGCACCAGATCTTACTTGAGAAAGATCTAAACCCATAAGGGAGCCCCAAAGGCAATTGAATACACCCATGATGGAAGTTGTGAAAAAAGTGATATTGAAGCTCCTTGATGTTGGGGTCATCTATCCTATTTTGGATAGCAAGTGGGTAAGTCCAGTCAAAGTAGTTCCAAAGAATTTTGAGTATCATCGTGGTGCAAAATGATTGCCAAGAGTTAGTGCCTCAAGAGTTCAAACTGGATAACGAGTTGGAATAATTATAGAAAGCTTATCTTTTCTACTCGCAATGATCACTTTCCCTTACCTTTAATTAATAAAATACTGGAACGATTATTCAGTCATTCTTATTATTATTTTCTTGATGGCTACTTAGATTAAAATCAAATTATCATTACGGTGGAGTACCAAGAGAAAACGACCTTCACATGCCCATTTGGTACATTTTCCTACCAACATATGCTATTCAAACTTTGTAATGCACCAACTATATTTCAGAGGTGTATAGCGAGCTTTTTCTCTAAGTACATTGAAAAATCATAAAGGTATTCATGGATGATTTTAGTGTTTATGGTGATTCATTAGATAAATGCTTAGATAACCTTACACTTGTTTTTCAAAGATGCATTGAAACTAATCTTATACTTAATTGGAAAAAAATGTTATGTTATAGTAGATCAAGGGATGGTGTTGCGGCATATTATTTCTGCTAAGGGAATTAAGGTTGATAAATCTAAAATTGATATTGTGCATTCTTTGTCCCCATCCACTAGTGCTAGGGAAATTCACTCATTTCTTGGACATGCAGGTTTTTATTGTGGGTTTATTAATGATTTCTCCAAGATAGCACTCCCCTTGTATAGATTTCTTCAAAAGGATATGGCTTTGGAACTTGATGACCAATGCGCGACTACTTTTAACAAGCTCAAGGAACTCCTCACATCCGCTCCCATTATCCAACCACCAAATTGGGAACTTTCTTTTGAAATCATTTATGATGTAAGTGACTATGCAGTGGGTGTCGTATTGGGGCAACGAGTTGAGTAGACTCCTCATACTGTTTATTATGCTTTCCACATTTTAAATGATGCTCAACTTAACTATTCCATCACTAAAAAAAGAACCTTGGGCAGTTATTTTTTCTTTGAAGAAATTCCTTTCTTATTTGATTAGTGAAATAGTAATTATTTATTCTGATCATGCAACTATTATGTACTTGCTCACCAAAAACAATGCCAAGCCCCAACTCAGTCGATGGATCCTTCTCTTGCAAGAATTTTGATTTAGAAATCAAGGAAAATAAGGGGTCTAAAAACTTAGTTGAAGACCACCTTAGTCAGTTGGTGCATGAGGAAGATGTGTTGCCATTGAATCGAGCTTCCCCAAATGATCAACTTTTAGCAATGAGTGTGGATCTCATCAATTACGTAGTTACTAAGAGATAGCCGGATGAGTAGACTAAAACACAAAAAGAGAAGATCAATAGTAATGTTAAATACTACATTTGGGATGATCCATACTTTTGGAAACATTCCTCTAATCAAGTGACAAAAAGATATGTACGTGTGAGTGATTTTATTCATATTCTAAAGTTTTGTTAAGCCCTTGCAAGTGGTGGACATTTTGGACAAAAATAGGCTACCCTTAAGGTGCTTAAAAGTGGTTTCTATTGACCCTTACTTTTCAAGGATGTCTATCTCCTTTGTAAATGTCGTGATCAATGTCAAATGACATGTAACTTGAGAGCTAGAAATCAAATGACACAAACTCCCATGCTTATTCCAAAAGTATTTTATGTTTAGGGCATCAATTTCATGGCTTTTGGTCATCCTTAAATTATATTTGTTGTTGATTATGTCTCAAAGTGGGTGGAAGTTAATGTCGGTCGGACTAATGATCCAAACGTTGCTTTAGATTTTATCGAGTCCCATATTTTTACAAGGTTTGGAATGCCACGGGCCATGATTAGCAATAGAGGCACCGAGTTTTATAATAGGTCAGTGGAAGCTCTTTTCAAAAAGTATAACATCACACATCGAGTTTTCATATCATATTATCCACAAACAAGTAGGCAAGTGGAGGGTCCAATAGGGACTTCAAGTATATACTTGAGAAAATGGTTAAAGTGAATAGGAAAGATTGGAGCATTCACCTTGATGATGCTTTGTGCGCATATAAACTACTTACAAAACTCCTATTGGCATTTTTCCCTATCAGTTAGTCTATGGGAAGCCTTGTCACCTCTCGGTGAAGTTACAACACAAAGCATGGTGGGCAGTGAAATAGTGGAATATGGAGATGGATGCATTAGGGGATCAAAGAAAGTTATAACTCCAATAGCCTAAGAAAATTCACAATGATGCATGTGAGAGCTTGCAGATGTGCAAAGAAAAAACTAAGGCGTTTCATGACAAGATGATTTCTAGAAAACATTTTGTTGTTGGTTAAAATGTTTTTTTTATTTCATTCATACCTTAATTATTTTAAGGAAATTGTATTCTCATTGGGTTAATCCTTTTATTATTTCTAATGTCTTTCCTCGTAGTGCAATTGAGATAAAATTTTTTGAAAATGTACAGAATGTCCAAAGATAAATAGCCATAGGTTAAAACCTTACTATAAGGGCTTTCATATGGAGAATATGGAAGAGGTTCCTATCTATGAGCATGCATATGTGGAGAAGTGACAAAGGAGGCAATAATTAAGCTCAGGATGTTAAACCAAGCAATTGTTGGGAGTCAAACCAACCGATGGAAAAGAAGGCTATGAGAGCTCATAACCACAGATTTGATTTCTCTAATTCTCATTCTCTTTTCTTTTCATCCATTTAAACTTTTTATTTCTTCTATTTTGTTTTGTTTTGTGTTATTCCAATCCAACCTTGTTGCCTTTAACCTTAGGAGAATAAGGTAGATAGTTTTTTTTTTAATTTTCTCATTCATAAGCATGTGGTGGTCACTTTTCAGTAAAGAAAACCTCTGCAAAGATCTTGTAATATAGATTTTATTGGCCTACTCTTTTCAAAGATACTTACACTTTCTGCAAAAGTTATGAAATTTGTCAAAAGTTAATATCTATTTCAGAGAAAAATATGATGCTCGATGGACTTGCAACACAAAATGTCATTCTTTAAGAATGGTTTCTAAAAATCAAGAAGATAAAATTCAATTCATTAAGGATCCACTGAGGAAGGAGTCTCTAGATGACATTATATTGACTATTAAGACTCATCCTTATGGATTCGTGCATCGTGTAATACTTAATTTATGAAATCACTTTCAGGATGAACATGAGCATTTAGACTTGGGAATCTAAAATTAAAAGACCCTATTTGCTAGTTTATAAGAAAACTCGATGGGAAACATATTTTTAACCCATAAAGGCATTTAAGCCGTTACTGGGCATAAAACCAAAGAAAGACGTGAGCCACAATCACAACTACATATAAATTCACGTTTAAGTAGTTAATTTTCAAACTTTGTGTCTTTATTTTCAACCTTTCTAACAAAAGAAAAAAGAGGTATAATAAATGTATTCCCTGTCCACATCTCAATAAATAGCACATCACTTTCTAAAAAAAGAGAGAGAAAGAAAATGTAAGCCTCTTCCACTCACGAGTTCAACTCTATTTATGTCTTTTGCAGAGTCGATTTAGGAAAAAATAGTGAGTTTATAGAGGTAGCAAATAACCTTAGTAAAACTCTAGCAAAAAAAAATTCATTTAGTGTATGAGAGAAGCAATATGGGCTTAATGGGGAGTGTTGCTACTTTTGCTTATGTAGGAGGAGTCAAAATCTAAGGAGTTATCCCAAAATATTTAACAATATAGAATATCACAAGTATGAGCATTGGAGATGAACTAAAAGTGTCAAACATACACGACCGACTACTTAATATATTAAATAATATAGATGCATGGATCATCTTATTTGATGGTTTTGGTACGTTGGATTCAATGCTTTTATTTATAGGAGCACCTTAATTTAATTCATCATGAGTCAATTTTTTTGTTGTCCAAGACCATCACAATTAGAATCCCAATTCTCAATCCCTGTAGGACTCATTTTCGTCAAGCTTGGACCTTCTTAAATCATTAATTCAAGTTGAATTTAAGCCCTTCTAATATCATCAACCAAGCTTTGGGCCTTTCTAAGAGCTAAACTTACAGGTCAAGATTGTGAATACACAGCATGCACATACTTACCTCATACTCAACCTTTGGGTTTCCCCAGTAAAGGTCTTTAGCCTACTTCTCTCTAAACCAGACATGAATGTAATACCATTTTAGTACCTCGGTCCAAATATCCAAGCCTACTTAATTAAAAGGAATTTGGTATCACAAAATTATAGATTGAACTTGATGTACAAGCAATCACCCACATCACCGCCTCTTCAGCACATGATCACTAGAGACTTCAAGAGCTACTAGTGAGAACTAAGAATAATTTGAGGCACATAGATGAATTGATTAGCCATATTCATAGAGAAGGTAACAAGGTAGTGGACTTTTTACCTAAAGAGTATTACAACGCATTTACTTCAAGGACTTTCTCAACACAACAACTTTCAAGAGCAATGCTTGGCTCAATTAGAGTTGATTAGCTAGATCTCTCTTCATTTAGATATACATGATTCATACTTGTAGATTATTTATTTATTTTTGTATAGAGCAAACATCACATAGAGCTCACTTAGTTAGAGTTTTTAAAGGAGTAGTACTTCTTATTTTTCTTTTGCTATCTTTAGTAAAATAATGTGTACTACTGATTTCGAGTGATATCTATAGGTTGGGGATCATTGCATTAGTCCACCACCCATAACAACTTGTTTTTGGAGAAAAAACCTAGGGCTAATCATATGTGCATCAATATGCAATAAATAATTGCTTGTATAATTTCTTGTGGAAATTATTGTATTATGAATTTAATCTTAATCATGATGATTTTATATTAACTTTAGTATGTTTGATTCAGTAAAAATTTTCATGTGCATAAATGAATAGCAATGTGTTATCCATATTTTCTATAATTTTACTATTTTTTTATGGGATAGAAGTTTGCATGAATCCAGTGCACCACAAATTCATAACCTTAGAAACATTATAGGGTTGCCATTGAAAATAGGTTGGATCAAAGGCATAACACTGTCACAAACTTGAATACTATTACCATTTATGTTCCCCCTGCAGTAATCATTGTATTCATAACCTACAATGAGTTGGTTATCTCCATCAAGGTGATCAATTATGAGTTCACATATCACCTCTTGAGAATATACACTTTGCATGTATTGATGATCTTGAAATAAAAGATGAAACACCATTTTAATAGAGGACCCGAACTGCCTCTTGAGTCACCTAGCCTACAGTGACTTTAGGCAAAGGGAGTTTGGCTCAACAAGTAAAAGGAATAATTGCATAACACTTCGCTGACATTTAGTTTAATTTGATACGGACTCTCTTATGTTTTTTATATTATATTTACCCCTCAACATTAATGGCTGCTCAAAAATCATATGCTTTGTTTTTATGGGAACATCTTCTTTTTTATAAAGAAAATGTGTTTGGGAAATGCAGTTTTTTAAAAACATATTTTCAATCTTCCAAAATATTTTTCAATTAATTCTTTAATTAAATAATTATATATCCTACTATACACCCACTAACTACAATAGAACAGTTAAAAATATCTTCTAATAATTACAACAAAATAATAATGACAAGAAATTTATAGTTGAAAATGTCTCCAAAATACAACATGATTTTTCACAAAATATCCAAACATATTTTTATACTCTACACATTTTCCAACCTCACTACCAAAAATATATTCTCCCAAAACATTCTAAAAATAACACCAAACAAAGAACTAATATTTTATGAAATAATTATTTTCTTTATTAAAAGTTAAACATCCCTTAAGGTATTTTTAAATTACAATTACCTTTCTTATGGTTTGTTAAATTATAATTGCCATCCTTTAAATTTTCCATTTACAACTCGACGCCTAGTAGCAATATGTTTAGATGTGGATCTTGTTGCAGAATTTTGTGAACGCAAGTGCATGTTATCATTAACACGTAATAAAGTGATGAGTAAGTTTATTTCCTATGAGGACTATTGAATTACTAAGTGCAAAATTGTATCAATTCTAATTTTATTTGAAAAATTGCAATAAAGTGTTGATAATTGTAAATAAAATTCAATTAACCTAAACTGATAATCAAAAGCAATTAAGGATGAAATTCAATAAATTAAAGTCCTAGAGTTCATGATTTCATTATAATTAGTTCGAATTGAATAATCTATCTCATCAATCTCAATTTATTTCTTAAGTGGTAGTCAAGAATCCCTAAATTATCCACTAGCCTCTTTCGAGATCTAACCAAAATATCATTAATTGCTAACCCACTATATTCCTATGTGAATTACAATAATCAACAATTCATTAGATTCTATAGATCTCAAATATGACTATACAAACCATGTGAGTATATTCCTATCTCACATGCAATTTATTGTATTATTCACAATGAACTAAACACATAATTCATCTCTTGAATCCTTATGATTAACAAATCATCTAATTAGTGATCAAGTAACTAGAAGCATTAAGAACAATGAATAATATTCAACCCCAAAAAATAAATCAAAAATTAAATTGATAGAAGTATTCAAAACATCCTATATAGGTTATATCAAAATATTAGAACAAGAACTTAGTTCATAATCATAAGCATAGAATCCATAGACAGATTCAAGTTCATGATAAAGCAAAAGAAAAAGAAAAAGGGAAGAGAGAAATCTCAAAAATCTTGAAGGATGAAGCCCTAATCTTGATCTCTAAACCCTTTCTTCCCTTGTTTTTCCTTGTGTTTCCTCCTTCTCTTCTTCACCTCCCTTCACGTTTTTCTATCTTGGAGGCTTTTGTGATGAAAAATTAGATGGAGAGTCATGCTCCCAAACCCTAAAGAGTCTATTTAAATGCCACAAGTCAAAGGGGTCGAATGGAAAACAAGTGCACAAAAAATGGTCAAATGGCACCTAAGCTCAAAGAAACGGTGCCTAGGTGCCATATAATCTATTTACACTATAGTTCAATGGTGTCTAGGTGCCTTACATGGAGCCAAGGCATCATTGAATCTATTTTCCATATAGCTAATCTGTGCCTAGGATCCTATTTGGAGCCTAGGTGCCATAATGCTTATTTTGCTTTCCCTAATTTAATTTATTTATTTCGATCACCACCTTGCAATTAAAATTTAACCTCTTTAAGATGAATTTGGCTTTTGATGTCTTCATAAAAATTGTAGTCCTTTGTCTTGGATTTCCATAGACACTTGAATAAACTTAAAATCTAATTTTTGCAGAGAGGTATACATAAAAAACTAAGATGTGTCACATCTTAAAGTTTCAGTCTAATGCTAACTAATTACCCTAATGTTTCTCTTTCATAACAACCAAATGGGGCATAGTGGTCGTCATAAAAGTTGTAGCTTCGTCTCTTATATTTTTAAATCATCAAGAATCAAATCAATTAGACTTTTGAGAAAAATGTTATGCTCAGAATACAAAATTTTTCCAAACTTGGAACTGGAGTTATAGTGCCTCTATTTTGGAGTTTTTGGCTTAGCTATTTTTCTTGGATTTCCTGGACATCTTCACCACTTTAATTTTCCTAAAAATATGATATAAAATATATAAAAAAATATAAATGCTTGAAGACTAACAAAATATTAGGTTAAAAGTATCCAAATTATAGGTATAAAATCAACTCAACAAATAACCCCAAACTTAAGAGTTTGGTTATCCTCAAGAAAAGAAAGAAAGAAAATAAGTAAAATACCAAGTGATAATCGAACCTACTAACCAAATGAGCCTAAAAAATTTATGAGTTTATAACTCAAGGAAATATCAAAATATCATTAAAATACACAATTTCAACTCAAGTTACAAATTCACCCATCTTTAAATTCTTTGAGTGTGTGTGCTCTTGCACCTAACTCTTCGCCACTCAAATTGGTTAATCCAAACTAGCAACAAAAATATTGATCTCTTATTTATGTAATTTATAACTCCATAAGCTTGTTTTTCATGTCAAACTAATGTAGGCTAACATGACATCAAGGATCATTAGGGCTTTAAAAGCTTATAACGTGTGGCTAGGGTAATGGTAGGATAAAAAATAATATAGTGGCTCAAATAATTCATAGCACACAATTATTCTAGAACCTTATTTATGAGCACCACTGCTTCTTCGTTTCACACCTTCAAGAAACTTTCATCTCTTGATTAGTGATAAGTTGGTATTATTCCAATAATTCATGTGCCTTTTTATTAATGTTTGGTTTGTTTTCAAGTGTTTTTATTAATTTTTCATTTATTTAGTTTGAAATCTTGTAGGTAATGACAAAAATAAGAAGAAAATGGAAAGATACCAAAAACTAGGTTGAAATGTTGAAGAATCTGAATTATGGTGGGACTGATGGCAGTTTTGGTATTTCAATCATAACGCTTTGCTCAAATATCATTTTGACTTGATTCATGAACCATTGGAAAGACAAGATATTGATATAAAACCTTTATGTTTACCATGAAATCCAATTCTATCAATATCAATGATAAAAACTGAGTTCAAGAGTTAGCATTGGCTGAAATTTTCGTCTATGACATATTTTGATATTTCAAGCATAACTCTCTCCAAAATGTCATATTTAGTTGATACAAATTCCTATTGAAATCCAAGACTTAGGGCTACAATTTGTATGAATACACCAAAAGCCATTTCAGCCTAGAAGGTGGCGCAATATCGGTTTAAAGAGGATACATATGCTGAAGATAGAATGTTCAGTGCCAGGCTGTGCCAGGCTATCCAGTCAGTACCCATGTGTTGTCACATGGATAAAAGGGGCAAAATAGGTTTTTAGCCCTCTTTAGGGCTTCTCCCATCTCATTTTAAGGACCCCAAATAGCCTCCAAAGGTATGCTAGATATGAGGAGTTGTTCTTGGATAGAAGAAGTGCTGCTTGACAAAAGAAGGAATCATTCTTGAGAGAAAGCCATTCTTGGAGATAAGGAGAGCTTCAACCTTTTCTTCCACTTCATAAATTGGTGAACAATTTTTGTGCTTTTTCTTATGTATTTCTTCAATTAATATTCATACATGATGAACTAAACATTTCTTTCTAGAGGATGTTGTAACCTTATTTGATCATATATTTTGAATTTCAAATATTATTAGTTCAAGTTATTTGGCCATTAATTGGGAGTGTTTGATGTGTAAGATTCGATACTCGAGAGAGGAAATATTATACATGATCATTAAGATGACAAAACCTAAGAATCATAGAGTTGAGAAGTTTATGAAACCTTTGAAGTTTTGAAGAAGAATTCATTGAACCTTTGTAGAGTTGTATTCTTGAGTTTTTATAGAGATATTGAAATTCATATTAGAACCCATAATCAATTCGACACTCGAGAGAGGAAATTGATGAGCTTAGGAATTCTTGACTTACATGTAATGTTGACTTGAATTAGTATGTTTTGGAAGGAAGAACATACGTGATAATTAGGTGAGTCATTCCTCTAGAATTTCTTATTCATAAGGTGTTTGTTGTATTACTTTTAAGAACTCTAGTTTTATATTGGCAATTTTTATCTTATTCAACTTTGTTTACCAATCATCACTTGATTTTCTAGATAAAATTAAGACTATTTAAACTATAATACTTGCTGCAATTTTTGATTATAATCCTTGTGGATATGATAATCAACTCACCATTGTATTAAAACTTGGCACCGTGCACTTGTAGTTTGCAAAATATATCACGAACAAGTTTTCGGCGCCATTGTCGGGGATTGTTTTATCATAATTGCATTAATATTGTTATGACTTAGTCTTGACTTTAGTCTAGATTTTTTTTTATTTTTTTTACGTATTTTGATGTTGTCTTGCCTTGCACCGAGTTATATATATTTGTATGCATAAGGCTAGAAATCTGAGGGAGATGGCTACTAATAGCTATCAAGAGTCTTATGAAGGGTCTTCCATTAAAAGTGTTCCCAGTGTTCTTGAGGTAGATTCGTTTACACAATTAGCTGCACAAATTTCTTTTCTTTCTAATCAATTTGCAGCTTGGACTTCTAATAGGGCTTCTCAATAAACGGATTCCATGGTATCCTCTAACACTTCATTTATGGAAACCAAACGTGAGAAAAAAGGCATCATTGGAGGAGTTACTATACACTTTCATTGGCGAAACAAGAGCCCAATTGAATAAGAATGAAGCAAAGATAGACAATATTGAGACTCAATTCGAGCAGCTAGCTTCAAGTTTAGGATCTCAAATGAATTCAATAGAAAATCAAATTGGGCACCTTGCTACTGAAATTAATGCTAAAAAACATAAAGAAAACTTTCCAAGTGAAATGGAAATCAATCCAAGGGAGCATTGAAGAGCCATCCAACAACAACAAATCGAGGAATGCAAAACTATTGAAAAGTGCAAGGCCATATTGCAAGAGAAGTCACCTCAAGTGCTAACCAATTCAGGGAGTTTTATTATCCCTTATTCAATTGGAAACTCTACTTGTGAAATAGCATTATGTGATCTAGATGCAAGCACTAATTCAATTTCATTGTTTAATTTCAGAAAGCATGCACTAGATGAAGCAAGGCCTACTAGGGTGGCTCAAGATGTGATTGGGAATGGTGACCAATTCTTGTGCTCTACAATTTTTTCATTTTTAATATGGAAGAAGATTGGTACATCTTCACCATGTTTGGAAGACCATTCGCAGTAATAGTGGATACACTTATTGATGTCCAAATAGCGCTATGCTACTTTGGATTATCCTCGCCTTTTCTATCTGGAAGGATCACCTACACTCTTAGAGCACACAAAGATGTGGCATGATAAATACTTATTTTTAGATTCGGGATGAGTAAAAAAGATAGTCAGACTAACAACCATAAACCAAGCATTTCTTGGAGGCAACCCAAGTACTTTTTACTTTGCTTTTTAATAATTTCTGAGTTAGTTTTTAAAATATGTTCGTTTTCTAGATTTAGGCATGTTTAGTTATTGCATTTATTTATCTATGTTTGTGTTCTCACTTTCATTGCTTTAGCCAATATGCTTTCATGCCTTCTTTTCTTGTGTAAAAGTATATCGCCTTGGTGACATGTGTGGATCTCCCATGAACTCCAAGTGCATCATCTATTGGAAATGGAGTTTCTTATTTCTACCTCTTATGTTCTTTAATTCTTTAAACATTTAGGACAATGTTAGTTTTAAAGTTGGGGGTGGGATTTGTATTTTGTGTGTTTGAGCTTTATATGAAAAACTGAGCCAGAGTTTTCAATTTGTGTTACCCATGTTGAGTGATGAGAGTCCAAGAGCAAGCATGCTTTATTGACAAAATAAGTTGAGTTCTTGTTTTGTGATTGAATGAATAACTTAATTACCGATTGCATATTGTTCATGAAATATATTGCATACCGCAAGTGCACGGTGTTAAGTTTTAATACAACGGTGAGTTGAGCATCGTATCCACAAGGATTGTAATAAAAAATTATAGAAAGTATTGTAGTTCAAATAGTCTCAATTTTATTTAGAGAATCAAGTGATGATTAAATAAAGTATAAAAAAATAAAATTACAAAACACAAGACTAGAGGTTTTAGAAGTTATACAACAAACACTTTGTCAACAAGGAATTCTAGAGGAATGACTCACCTAATTATCACCTATGTTCTTCCTTCCAAAATATACTAATTCAAGTTAACAATATATGTAAGTCAAGAATTCCTAAGCTCATCAATTCCCTCTCTCGAGTGCCGAATTGATTACGAGTTCTAATATGAATTTCAATATCTCTATAAAAACTCAAGAATAGAACTCTACAAAGGTTCAATGAATTCTTCTTCAAAACATCAAAGGTTTCATAAGCTTCTCAACTCTATGATTCCTAGGTTGTGTTATCTTTATGATCATGTATAATATTTTCTCTCTCGAGTATCGAATCTCATACATCAAACACTCTCAATTAATGACAAAATAATCAAGATGCAATACTAAACAAGATAACACAAACAAGATGAATAACTTGAACTAATAATATTTGGAATTCAAAACATAGGATCAAGTAAGGTTACATCATCCTCTAGAAAGAAATGTTTACTTCATCATGTATGAAAATAACATCAAGAAATACATAATAAAGAGCATGGAAATTGTTCACCAATTTGTGAAATGGAAGAAATGGTTGAAGCTCTCCTTGTTTCCAAGAATGGGTCACTTTTCTCTCCAAGAATAGCTCTCCGTCCAGCAGCAAGCTCTCACTGTCCAGCAGCCTTCTTCTGTCTAAGAAAAACTCCTCACGTACCCTATTTCCTGTAGAGGCTCTTTGGGGTCCTTAAAATTAGATGGAAGAAGGCCTAAAGAGGGCTAAAAACCCATTTTGCCCTTTTTATACATGTGGCAATGTGTAGGCGCTGACTGGACAGCCTGGCACAGCTAGTCACTTTCTTCAGCATCTTCAGCCTCTTTAAACCCATTGTGGACCACCTTTTATACCGAATCAGCTTTTGATGTCTGCATACTAATTGTGACCCTATATCTTGGCTTTCCACAGGAACTTGAATCAACTAATCATGACATCTGTGAAGATAGTTATGGCTGAAATACCAAGATATGTCATAGTCAAAAATTGCAGCCCAATGCTGACTCTTGAACTCGATGTTTCTTATTGAGATCAATAGAATTGGATTTTGTGATAAACATAGAAGTTATAGATATATCTCTTTTGTTTTTATTGGTTTAAGAATCAAGTCAAAATCATATTTGAAAAAAGAGTTATGATTGAAATATGAAAATTGTCATCAGTTGCACCACAATTCACATTTTTCAACATTTCAACCAAGTTTTTGGCTTCTTTCCATTTTCTTTCCTTTTTGTCATTACCTACAAGATTTCAAACCAAATACATAAAAAGTAACAAAAACACTTGAAAACAAACCAAATGTTAATAAAAAGGTATATGAATTATTGGTATAAAACTAACTTATCACCTATGATGATTGATATTGTATAGAGTCTAAAGGAAAAAAAGATTGCTAGTCTTGTGACATAGCGATTCATGTGTGTATTTGATCTTTGTCATGAATGATGAAATTTTATTGAGCACGTCGTGTCAAAATCTTGTGAATTACATGCTACTTGGTATTAGATTTTGCTTCCAATGAGTTGTATTGGTCATTTTGTGGTGTTCTAGAACTTGCTTGATTACTCTTTGAGGCAAAATTCTAGATAACTACAAACTTGGAAATAATTTAGGCTATCTTTGACTCGTTTGTGCCATTCAAGCCTACCATGATCACACTTCTATTCACTAATTACCCCTTTGAGATGCTTTTCAAAGAATGGTATGTGCAAGGCATATGAATAACCACCATTCGACTTTATTTCTTGAAGCTCACTATACCGACCCTTTATAGCCAGGAAAACTAATGATTGTCCCTAACAGAGCTTAAAGTATGACATTTTGTGCACAATCTTATCAAGGGATCATATAGAGATATGTTGAGGGAGAGGGTGAATGTATTTAGGAGTATAAGCAAGGAAAATTGCAAAAACAAAATAAATCACAACTCATGTTGATGAAAAGAAATATGTTTGGGGGTTGTGAAAGCAAAAGAATAAGAAATGAAGCCTTAGGATTCATGAAAAAAAATAAAAGCAAGAATCTTAAAGAAAAATAATTAGGAAAGAGAAAAGAAATGAGGAGAGTGAGATTCTATGTGCAATGCTTTATGCTCTCTTACGTTGTTTATCCCTATCTTTCTTTGTAATCCATTACCTTGGCCTTACATTACAAGCTTATTAAAGTCCTTTTAATCCAAGTTTGCAAGTGTCTATACTAGTGGAGAATGTGTATGAAAAGCAAACCTATAGAACACCTAGAACTCCTTTTCTTAGATCATGAGAATCATTGGTTATGAAATTCATACCTAAAATGTATGCATGGAACTTGACCTTGACCCTTCACACATGCACGTTTTGAATTCATGATTAGATTGATGAAGCACACATTTTGTGGTGTCATTCGACTAGTTTTGTGACTAACCTTTAGATTCATGTGCAATAAAAATTGATGAGGCATTCAAATTGGTTGATAAGTTTAGTAATTCATGATCAAAGTATGTGCCTATGATTGTTTGATTTTAAGTTTTCCTCGAGGATGAGTAAAAGATAAAGTTTGGGGTTATTTGATAAGTTGGTTTATACCAATAATTCATATGCCTTTTTATTAATATTTGGTTTGTTTTCAAGTATTTTTGTTACTTTTTATTTATTTAGTTCGAAATCTTGTAGGTAATGACAAAAATAAGAACATGGAAAGATACCAAAAACTTGGTTAAAATGTTGAAGAATCTGAATTATGGTGTGACTAATAGTAGTTTTAGTATTTCAATCATAACACTTTGCTCAAATATCATTTAAAATTGATTCAAGAACTATTTGAAATACAAGAGATATATCTAAAACTTTTATGTTTACCATAAAATCCAATTCTATTGATCTCAATGATAAAAATTGAGTTCAAGAGTCACCACTAGGCTGAAATTTTTGGCTATGACATATTTGGTACTTCAGACATAACTCTCTCCAAAGATGTCATATTTAGTTAATACAAGTTTCTATTGAAAGCAAAGACATGGGGATACAATTCATATTAAGACACTAAAAGCAATTTTGGCCTATAATGTGGTACAATATCAGTTTAAAAAGGATATTGATGCTGAAGATAGAATGTTCAGCGTCAGGCTGTGCCTAGCTGTCCAGTCAGCACCCACGCGTTACCATGTGGATAAAAGGGGAAAAATGGATTATTAGCTCTCTTTAGGGCTTCTCCCATATGATTTTAAGGACCCTAAAGTGCTTCCAAAAGTATGCTGGACTTGAGGAGTTGTTCTTGGACAGAAGAAGTGTTGTTGGACAGAAAGAGGAGTCATTCTTGGGAGAAAGCCATTCTTGGAGACAAGGAGAGCTTCAACCATTTCTTCCACTTCACAAATTGGTGAACAATTTCCATGCTCTTTTTTATGTATTTCTTAAAGTTATATTCATACATGATGAACTAAACATTTCTTTTTAGAGGATGTTGTAACTTTATTTGATCGTATGTTTTGAATTCCAGATATTATTAGTTCAAGCTATTCATCTTGTTTTTGTTATCTTGTTTAGTATTTCATCTTGATTATTTGGCCATTAATTGAGAGTGTTTGATGTATAAGATTCGATACTCGAGAGAGAAAATATTATACATGATCATTAAGATGACAAAACCTAGGAATCATATAGTTGAGAAGCTTATAAAACCTTTGAAGTTTTGAAGAAGAATTCATTGAACCTTTGTAGAGTTTTATTCTTGAGTTTTTTTAGAGATATTGAAATTCATATTAGAACTCATAATCAATTCGACACTCGAGAGAGGAAATTGATGAGCTTAGGAATTCTTGACTTACATGTATTGTTGACTTGAATTAGTATGTTTTGGAAGGAAGAACATATGTGATAATTAGGTGAGTCATTCCTCTAGAATTTCTTATTCATAAGGTGTTTGTTGTATTACTTTTAAGAACTCTAGTTTTATCTTTGCAATTTTTATCTTATTCTAATTTGTTTACCAATCATCACTGCATTTTCTAGATAAAATTAAGACTATTTGAACTACAATACTTGCTGCAATGTTTTATTACAATCCTTGTGGATATGATAATTAACTATCGTTATATTAAAACTTGACATTGTGCACTTACGGTTTGCAGAATATATCATGAACAATTAGTCACACCACTTTATTCATTTAACTTCTTTTTTTTTCTTTTTTCTTTTTAAATGCTACACCCCCAAACTTATTTTGTTTTATGAACAATGGGTGTTGCACACTTTTTTCATTTTGTATAAATCACCACCTCTTTTTTTTTTTCAAACTTGTTTAATGCTCAAAAATAATATAAGTAGAAAAGCCATGAGTTGAGTGGGGGGGGGGTAACATGTAAGAGAAATACTTTATTGTATTTATATATATTGGTGAGGTAAACTTGTAGGGTGACATAAAAAATGGCTCAACAAGCTTAACGAGGGATACTAGGGTGTATGCAACATAAACAAGATGGCTTGAAATGCTCAAACAATCTAAAAATAGCCTAGATCACTTCATAATATTATGTAGCCTAGGATTTCACCTTGAGTAATAATAAAATAAATTTTAGAATTCTAGGAGATTGCTAAAAATATTGAGTTCACATAAACTTTCTCTGAGCAAGCAGAAAAAACAAGTATTCAAGACTGTTCAATGTGTCAAAGAATTACAAAATCTAGGTCAGTAAGCACCTGGTAAGAAATGCAAGCTGGATTTAAAACCAATGCTTTGAAAAGAACTCCAAAATTTTTCTCAAAAGTATAATAAAGCTTTCTTTCAATATTGGGAAAAATTTTAAGATTTGTTGAATTTATGACCACATCATAGTTTTGAAAAATGGCTCTTAGTTAGTTTTTTTTACGAAGGTTTAATTGCCAAAATAAAATACTTAGTTGAGATAATGTGTAATGGTGAGTTTTTTGATAAAGAATTTGATGAAGCCTTAAAATATCTATACTATTTGGCAGAAAACTCTCAATGATGGCATAGTGTTAATTCTTCCGAAGGTTCCGTTTGATCTAATCTTGCTAACATTAATAAAAGAAAATATTACATTAGTCGAGAAGATGATCTAAATGCTAAGATTGCTAGTTTGACAAGAAAGTTGAAGCAATAGAATTTAAAAAAAGAGAAGAAATTCATATATGTGCAAGAGAAGAAGTTTTTAGCATTTGTGAACTTGAGGAACACTCCACCAATGAATGTCCGAACATTTTAACACAAGCAAATGCCATAATTGCATTCAAAAAGCCTTTTCATTCTCCATATTCTAAAACTTACAATCTACAATGGAGAAATCATTCCAAGTATAGTTTGCGAGATGATATCCTTGCCCAACCGTTATATTCACAAAAGCCACCAAACTTTCTTTCTTATCCAACTCCACATACAAAATCCCTTGAGGAGACTTTGCAAGAATTTATGTATGGACAAACAAACATCAATAACAGGACTTCACAAGCTATCAATAAGATCAAAATCACACTTTCAACACTCACAACCTCTCTACGTAATCATGAAAAAGGTAAATTTTTTGCTCAACCTCAACCTAATCCTTTCACTCAGTGTTATGTTTCTTCTTCATGTGAGAATTCAATTAAGGAGGCTAATTCATTCGCAACTCTTGGAAATGGAAATGTTGCTAACAAGATTATTTGTCCAAAGGAGAAACTTTCTAATCCACCTTCAGAAATGGAGAATTAAAATAGCATTGACGATGAAGGTAAGTTTAATAAATGTGTGTTTGAAAATGATAAAAAAACAAAAATACTCACAGCTAGCTCATTTTCCTCAAAGATTGCAATCAAATCAGAAATTAAACTCAAATGCTGAAATCTTTGAGGTTTTTAAGCATATCAAGATTAATATACTGTTGTTGGATGCAATCAAGCAAGTTCTACTATTGTGGAATTTAGTGAACACAAGTGCACGTATCATTAACAAGTAATAAAGTGATGAGTATCATTCCCACGAGTACTGTTGAATTATTAAGTATCAAAATTTTGTTAACTCTAATTTTATTTAAATAAACAAAATTAACTTTTTATGATTACACACTAAGTCTAACTAAACTAACTAATAATCAAAATCAACTAATGATGAAATTCAAAAAAACTTAAAAGCTTACGATTATAATTTCACCATAATTAATCGAAATTGAATAATTTATCTAATCAATCTCAATTTAATTCTTAAGTGATAGTCAAGAATCCCTAAATTATCCACTAGCCTCTCCCAATGTCTAATGAAAATATCATTAATTGCTAACCCACTATATTCCTATGTGAATTACAACAATCAACAATTCATTAGATTCTATGGATCTCAAACAAGACTACACAAGCCATGTAAGTATATTCCTATCCCACATACAATTTATGATTTTCTATACATAGAACTATACACATATATCACTTCCCGAGTCAATATGATTAGCAAATCATTCAATTAGTGGCCAAGTAATTGAAAGCATTAAAAACAATATAGGAAACTCAACTTGAAAAATAAATCAAGAATTGAATTGATACAAATATTCAAAACATCTTAATTAGATTACATCAAAACTATAGAAAAATAAATTAGTTCATGATGGTAAAAATGAAAGACAAATTAACAATATTCATGAACATAGTTAATGAGAGAAAGAGGAAAATGAAATTAAACTTGGAAGTATGATGAATTTCTTTCCTTGTAGATGTCTTCTTCTCAACTCTTGAAAGAAATCTCTCATCTTTTTCTTTTCTTCCTTCATATTTTTTGGTTTCTTTTCTCTTCTCTCCCTTTCCGTCTCTAAAATTTGAATTGGAGGCTCTTGGGATCTTAAAAATTATATGGGAGATACTATAATGAGGTCAAAATGATGATTTTGCACTTAGTTATCCATCAGGTAGCACATAGGCACTATATTCCAGTGAGGGTAGAGCCTAGGTGCTGATTGGTAGTGCCTAGGCACTACACATTTTGTCCAAAGCACTCTTTGACTTGTTGTCCAAGATGAATTCCTGTAGCTCATATAATCTTTTTTAACCAATTTTTCACCACTTTGAAGGCCAAACTGGCTTTTGGTATCTGTATATAAATTGTATCTCTATGTCCTAGATTTACATAGGAACTTAAATCAACTTAATATGAAATATGGGGAAAGATTTATGCCTATAAAACCAAGATGTGTCAAACTGGAAAGTTTTAGTCAAGTACAGAATATTTAACCTAATTTTTCATTAAAATAAAAAGAACTAGATTCTGTGATAAACATAGAAGTTATAGACCTATCACTTGGGTTTCCAATGGTTTAAGAATCAAGTTAAAATGATATTGTAGAAAAGAGTTATGATTGAAATACGAACATTACCCTCAATAGCACTATAAAGCAGATTATTCTAAATTTTTCCATTTTTTTCTCATTTTGCCATTACCTCCAAGATTTCAAACTAAATATATAAAAAGTAACATAAACACTCAGAAACTAATCAAAAAGTGAAGCAAATGATACTCAATTAATGGGTATAAAATCCACTCATTTTCTACCTTATGGCAAATTTTGAAAAGATTTGTGTACAATCAAAAGAAAATATCATGTACATCATTCACCAAATTGATAAGTTTTACTTTCCAATAGATTTTATTATTTTGGACATATAGCCTATTGCACATACACATATATAGATTTCTATCATTTTAGGTCATCATTTTCTTGCAACTTCAAATGCTCAGATTAATTGTAAGAATGATATTTTAAAGTTATCTTTTGGAAATATGACTTTGGAACTAAATGTGTTTAATGTTTGTAAGCAACATGCAAACGATGTCGAACTACACAAAGTGGATTCCATTGAGGAACTTGTTCACTAATATTTTACTATCACTAATTCCTTTGATCCTCTGCAAACTTGTTTTAAAAGTGAAGGTATTTGTAAAAAGACACACGATAAATTCTCTCTAAATTTTTGCAGGTAGAAGAAATATATTTTTGTAAATCAAGTTTTGACGAACTTTCATTATCAATAGTACAATTTGTTCTATCAAGTATTAAAACTCCCATGATTGATTTGAAATATTTTCTATTTTATTTGAAATACTCCTTTTTGGATGAGAATGAGACTTTTTTGATAATATTTTTTTCCAAACTTGATGCATCCCAAGAAGGTAAGTTGATCGAAACTATGAAAATACTTAAGAATGTTTTAGGATAGACCATTGTTGCCATTAAAGGTATTAGTCATTTAATTTACACACATAACATCTATCTAGAGGAAAGTGCCAAGCTATCTAGAGAGATGAAACAAAGGCTAAATCCTAATAGAAAGAAGTAGTGAAAAATAAACTTATTAAATTCTTAGATTATGGAATCATTTATCCTATTTCTATCAATAAATGGGTGAGTTCTATTCAAGTCGTGACTAAGAAATCTGGAGTTACAATAGTCAAGATAAAAAAAATAAATTAATTCCAACTAGGACTATTATTTATTGGCGATTGTGCATTGACTATAGAAAACTCAACTCAGTTGCTAGAAAATATCATTTTTCATTATCTTTCATAGATAAAATCCTAGAAAGAGTTGTGGGACGTGAATTTTATTGCTTCTTAGACAGATATTCAAGGTATAATCAAATTACAATTGCAATTGAAGATCAAGAAAAAACTACTTTTACATGTCCTTTTGATACTTTTGTATATCGAATGATGCCTCTTGGATTATGTAATGCACCAACTATAATCCAACTCTTAGTATTTTTAGTGACATTGTTGAACGTTTTCTTAATATCATCATGGATGATTTTTTTGGTTTTTAATAATTTATTTGACAATTGCTTATATAATTTAGAAAATATTTTAATCAAACATGAAGAAAAAAATCTTGTACTCAATTGGGAGAAATATCTTTTCATGGCAACAACTGATATTGTTCTTGGGCACATTATTTTATCAAAAGGTATTGAAGTAGATAAATCTAAAATCGAGTTATTGTCAATTTGTCAATACCAAAATCTGTCAATAAGGTAAGATCATTTTTAGGACATGCTGATTTTTATAAGAGATTTATCAAAGATTTTAGTATAATATATAAACCTTTATAAAATCTTCTAACAATATATGTTATACCTGAATGCACTGAAAATCGTAAAAATACTTTTGTTAAGCTTAAAAGCATACTTAAATCTACTCCAATCATGCAGCTTCCAACATTATTAGATATGTCTCCTTATAAAATAGTTTATGGAAAATCTTGTCATTTACATCTTGAACTTGAACATAAAGCTTATTGGGCAATCAAAATATCTAACTTCAACATTGATGAAGCTTCAAAATGCAAATCAATGAACTTGAAGAATTGAAAATTGATGCATATAAGAATTTTAAAATTCATAAAGCAAGAATCAAAGAATTTTATGATAATACAATTTCAAGAAAAATATTTGAGGTTGGTCAAAAGGTTTTTCTTTATAATTCTCGATTGTATTTATTTCCTGAAAAATTGAGATCAAGTTGGAGTAGTCCTTTTGTTGTAAAAAAAGTATATTCTTATCGAGCGATTGATATTGAGAATTCTAGAAATCGTAATGTATTCAAAGTAAATGAAGAAAAAGTTAAACCATTTCTAGAGAATCAATTTTTACAAGAGATTTTTTTTCTTTCTAACCCTTGTTATGATTAGTGTGTGCATATATACATATTTTTTCTAACTTTATTTATTTTGTAGGCTTTCTTTCCTTTATTTTTTCTTTTCTTTTTCTAGTTAAGTGGTGAATAACGGTACTCCGTGGCTATTGAAGTTGGACTTATTACTTTCCCAAACAATTGAAATCTCTATACAAAATTTCTCTCTTTTTCTTATTCTTTTTTCTTATTCTTTTCAAAATGGATGACATTCTTCTAACTCTCAAGAAGCAATTTTTTTTTCTTTCTAAAAATGTAATTTTAAAATTTATAAAACCAAGAAGATTAAGAATATCTATGCACAATGGCATCCCAGGGGACATACAATAGATAATTGAAGCAAATATAAGAGTAGCAAATGAGTTTTCAAACTTGCTTACGAAATACACATTTGGTTTGGTAAAAAGAAAAGAATACAAGTTTGTCATAAATATGCTCGATGGACTTGCAACATAAAGTGTCGGTCCTTAAGAATGGTTTCTCAAAATCAAGAAGATAAAATTCAATTCATTATGGATGGACTGAGTAAGAAGTCTTGACATGAAATTCTGTTAACGCTTGACACGTATTTTTGTGGATTAGTGTATCGTGTAATTTTTTATTTATGGAATCACTTCCGGAATGAATATGAGCATTATAGTTTTGAAAATCTAATATTAAAAGACCTTGTTTGTCAGTTTAAAAAAACTGGATGGGAAGCATATCCTAGACCCATAAAGAGCATTTAAGCCATTACTGGACATAAAACCAGAGAAAGATGTGAGTCAGAGTCACAACTACATGCACATTCACGTGTAAGTAGCTATTTTCAAATTTCTTATCCTTATTTCCAACATGTTTGATAAAAGACAAAGATGTGCAATAAATGCATTCTCTGTTTACACTTCAATGAATAGCATTGTACTTACTCTATTTTTACACAACTCGCTTTCAAAAAGAAAAAAGAGAGAAAGTGAAAGAAATGGAAGGGTCTTCTACTCGAAAGTTCAACTATATTTGTGTCTTTTTTGGAGCCAATCCAAGGAAAAATAGTGAGTTCATAGTGGCAACCAATAAACTTTGTAAAACTCTAGTAAGAAAAATTCACTTAGTGTACGGGGGAGGCAATATGGGGATAATTAGGAGTGTTGTTACTTCTACTCATGTAGAAGAAGTCAAAATATTAGGAGTTATCCCAAAACTTTTAACAATACAGAATATTATAGGTATGATCGTCTGAAATGAGCTAAAATTATAACATATTTAGGATAAAATACCCAATATGTTAAATATGTGGATGCATTCATTAACCTACCTTGTGGTTTTGGTACACTGGAGGAGTTATTCCAAGTTGTCTCTTGGGCACAACTCTACATTCATCAGAAACCTATAGGTATTCTTAATGTTAATGGTTTCTTTGATGGTTTGCTATATTTTGTAAATTATACTATAGAAAAAGGTTTTATTCCACCGTCTACTAGACGAATCCTCATTTCTACTCTAATACCTGTCCAATTTCTAGCATACTTGACAGAACCTTAAGTAGCCCTGGCTCTATGGATTGGTCCAACAAGTAAAGTGGTTAAAAATGTAAAATGAATGACTCTTAGTCATTTATCTTTAATGGTTTCAACTAATAGTATGTATATTATGTTTTTCCGCTTTATTTTTCAATAAGTCAAAGTTTCAAGTAATATCTTCTAAACTCTACATTCTTCTATTTTTGACATTGGGGACAATGTCTTAATTAGCTTGGGGGAGAGAATAGTTGATATCATATCTAGTTTTTTTTCTTCAAAAAATATGGAAAAAAAATTCAAGCGTGTTTTTCTTTCAAATTATTTGAAACTATGAGGTAAAGTGGTTAAAAGTTAGTCTTTTACCAACAATTCATATACCTTTGGGTTAACAATTATTTTTTTTTCAATTATTTATGTTATTTTTAATGAATTTAGTTTGAAATTTTGTAGGTAATGGCAAAATGAGAAGAAAATAGCAAGAAACAAAAACTTGGTTGAAATTTTGAAGAATTCGTATTATGGTGCTTCTAATGGCAGTTTTCTTATTTGAATTATAACTCTTTGCCACAATATCTTACTATCTTGATTCTTGATTCAATGAAAATATAAGATATATGTCTACAAATTTTAAGCTTACCATAAAATCAAGTTCTTTCTATGTCAATGAGAAAAATCGAGTTCAAAAGTCAGCACTGGTTGAAACTTTTTGGTATGTTACATCTTGGTATTTTAGGCATAACTCTCTACAAAGATTTCAAATCGAGTTGATTCAATTGTCTATGGGAATTCAAGGCATAGAGCTACAATGTATCAGAAGACATAAAAAGCTAATTCAAAATAGAAAGAGCTCAAAAATGGCTTGAAAGAAGAATAATGATATGTAAGATTGTTGGCAAAGGAGGGCAGGCCATTTGGAGCCATGGCATCAAAATTCAAAGCCAAGGCACCAGCTTAAAAAAGTCCAGGTTGTCTGGTGCCATGGTGCCAAAATTAGAGCCACAGTGCCAATTCAATCAATTAGAGCCACAGTGAACTAAACTTTTCTTTCTAAAAGATGATGTAATCTTATTTGATCCTATGTTTTGAGTTCCAATCAATATTAGTTTAAGTTATTCATCATGCTTGTGTTATCTTATATCTTATTTAGTATGGAAACTTGATTATTTGGCCACTAATTGATATTGTTTGATGTATGAGATTCGATACTTGAGAGAGTGAAGATTATACCTGATCCCAAGGATAACACAACCTAGGAATCATTAAGTTGATAAACTTATGAAACCTTTGAAGTTTTGAAGAAGAATTCTTTAAAATTTTGTAGAGTTTTATTCTTTAACTTTTATAAAGATACTGAAATTCATGTTGGAACTCATAGTCAATTTAACACTCAAGAGATGGAATTGATGGGCTTAGAAATTCTTAACTTATATGTGGTGTTGACTTGAATTGATATGTTTTAGAAGGAAGAACATAGGTGAAAATTAGGTGAATCATTCCTATAGCATTTCTTGCTCATAAGGTGTTTGTTGTATTGCTTCTAAGAACTCCACTCTTGTCTTTGTATTTTTTATCTTACTCTATTTTGTTTACCAATCATTACTTGATTTTCTAAATAAAATTAAGACTATTTAAACTATGATATTTGATGTAATTTTTATTATAATCCTTGTGTATGCGATACTCAACCGCCGTTATATTAAAACTTGAAACTGTGCACTTGCGATTTGAAAAATATTCTACGAAAAAGTTTTTTATGCCATTGTCGGGGATTATTTTATCATAATTGTATTAACATTGTTACAACTTAATCTTAATTTTAGTTTAGATTATTTTTACTTTCTTCCCATATTTTGATGTTGCCTTGCCTTGCAATGGATGAAAAGAAAAGTTGTGTCAAATTCTATGGTGGATAAGGAGGACATCCAATCACAACAACAATGAGAGGAGTGAGAAACTATTGAAAAGTACAATTCCATCTTACAGGAGAAGCCACCTCAAGTGCTTACCAATTCAGGGAGTTTCATTATCCCTTATTCAATTGGAGACTCTACTTGTGAAATAGCATTATGTGATCTAAATGTAAGCACTAATTCAGTTTCATTGTTTAATTTCAAGATGCATGCACTAGATAAAGCAAGACCTACTATAGTGACTCAAGATATCCTTGGGAATGGTAACCAATTCTTGTGCTCTATAGATTTTTTCCTTTTTAATATGGAAAAAGATAGGTACATCTTTACCACAATTGGAAGACCATTCGAGGTATGTAACACCCCCCCCCATTCCTACACAACCATATATATTGTATAATTTGACATGATAGAACCTGTGTGCATGCATGGAATATTTTTTTTTAACATTTTAAGAAAAGCTAAATCACTTCTTACATACACAACCCTGTTTAAAATAGAAGGATCAGTATTTATATAAAAACACAACACCCACAACGACCACAATATTTACATACTTAACTACAGTAAAGTTTTAAAAGAGAAATATAGTACCAATCTAAAAACATAATACACCAGACTCAAAATATAACAAGCCAACAAAATAGCCCAACAGGTCGTCATCCATGTACACACTCCCTCAAACACCTGCAGGAGCTCCAACAGCCGACCAGCCAGCCAAAGATGCTTCAAGTATCATCGTACTCACCTACAATGCATAAACTATATGACCTAACGCTCAGCAAGTAAAGATTATACATGTCAAAGAATAATCAACAATATCAAGTCATGCAACTCAAAATGCTATGCTCACAATGCAATTTTATGCATCAAAATATTTCTCTCAAAATCATTTCTTTCTTGGGCCCCTGACCAACGCTACTATCTCATGCACCGGAAAAGAGCTCTGTATACCGCCATAATCCAATGGCCAATAATCATATAAGCATGCAAATCCATGCATACTCATACGCATGCAAATCCATGCACGCGAACCTGCAAATCCATGCATAACACCATGCAAATCCATGCATGCTTCGGTACACTAGTAGTGGTCAACAAAACATTTTCCTTTCTCTGAATCATGCCGTGCAATGCAAGATTTATCACAATGCTAGTATATGATGCATGCACGTGCTAATGATAATGCCCATGTATGTATGCTCAATGGAGAGCCCTCTACTATGCACATATGATTTATGATATTACATATAATTCACACATCTACTATGTCTATGCATTGTAGTTGCAAATGAATCTTTACTTACCTTTCACTTGGTTGGTGGCTTAGTCTAAATTTGTTTAGTATTCCTCTCCAACCTTAGATGTAAAATAGCCTGTAATATTACCCAACATCAAGCACCATTCCAATTTGGCAAGTTGAAAGCACAAAATCTCATACTAGACCTTAAACACAAGCTATAAGCTAACAATCAAGCTTTCACAAACTAGAACCCAATATAGCCCCTCAAATACCTCAATTTCTCATCTTAAATACATGAAAACATCATGTAATTGAAGTATTATAACTCTAATAGCATGTACCTAATTGTTAACACTCAATAGCAACATGTCTAGGTTGAAACATGCTAAGTGATCAAATGTGGCAGATTCACATTTTCATATTTTCTTGCTGTCAAGTTTAGTTGCATGATAATTTTAACATCCCTAAACATATCCAATCACTCCAAAATTTTTACCACACTTATATAACATGTATATAAATGTAACCATATCATATAATTGCTAAAAATCACGGATATAGCTTCCCAAGTTCAGCTCTCTTCACGACATACTGAAACAGATTATTTCCTACCGTGACAGTTTTGCACACTTCATGACATTAATGGTTTTGGCACCCTTAAGTATATTCAATCACTCCAAAATTTTCACCATACTTAGATAACATATATAATGAGACAACCGGGTCATATTATTACCAAAAATAATCGATTTAGCTCCCTTAATTCAGTTTCCTTCACAGCACACCAAAACAGATTTTGCTATTTTGGCAGTTTGAGTGTTTCTCCAATATCATTCTCTATTTCAATTTCCAACTGATAAAAATTCATTCCAATACTCTTAACTCATATATGGTCATGTAAATGGTAATAATTATAGGTTTTATTCAACATACCATACACTTTTGAAGTCTAAAACACAAGAAAACAGTAAGATGACAGTTTCTGCCACAAGTATTTCCTATTAAGTGTTTGTGATCAAAAATCCTTTCTTTGTGCACCAAAGTCTAACTAAAAACTTCCTAACACTTTTATAAGAGATATTGAAAGCTTAATAATCCATAAAACCATTCATAATAATCTGAAAACCAAAGGCAAAACTGTAGATAAGTGTTACCTATGCAGATTTTGAGGCTAACTTGATGGTAATCACTTCTTCTTTGCTTTTCTTGCTTTTATTTCAACTTGGAATCAATTTGGATCACATGGAGACCTTAAGGTGTGTGTTTGGAAGATGAAAATGGCTGAAATGAGGGTCTGGTCGTTGCTTAAGGGTGAAGGGTTTGAGGTGTTAGCTTGAGATGTTAGCTTAAGCTTAATAAGAAAGCACGAGGTGGCAAGTAAATGGAAAATCTGATTTTCTCCCTTATCTTGCAGCCCTAATCTTGTGTGTCTCATCTATTTTTATTTGGTTGCAACCTATCTTAATCACCATTCATTCCCATAGGTAATTCCTATGTCCGTTCATTCGATCTCCAAACCGATTCGCATCCGATTCTTAAAGAATTATCTAATTTGCATTTCTAAAATCATATGCACATAAAGGCCTTGTAATATGACACTTAATTCATATTATATCATGTCCAATATCCCAAGTATGCTAATTTAAAAATATATACTTTTGAAATAACTTGATCAAATCAAATTAAACCGTATAAGGTTACTAGTAACACTTTTAGTACTTCTAAAATTATAACCTATATGTCCCATCTATATCTAATATTGATCCACCTCATTTTCTTCTTATTTCAATATAAAATCAACTACTTAGATTAAAAAATTCAATAACTAATATCGTGCAAGAGCTTTAGAATTAAGTTTAATATTCAAGAATGTCGTATAAAATGAAATAAATTATGCAATGTCAATAGAAATGCAAATAGCATATAAAATTAACATGTAATGCATGAATCATATTTAGCCATGTGAGTAGTAAGAAGCTCGGGTATCACAAGGTAGTAGTGGATATAGTTATTGATGTCCAAAAGGCTCTTGATGCTATTCTAAATCATCCTCGCCTTGCCTATTTGAAAGGATCACCTACACTCTTAAAGCATACAAAGATGTGGTATTAACCACTTATTTTTAGATCCGAGATAAGTAAAGAAGATAGTCAAGCTAGTGACTATAACCAAACTCTTCTTGGGAGGCAATTCAAGCCCTTTTTTCCTTTGCTTTTGAATAATTTTTTAGTTAATTTTTTAAGCATGTTCCATTTCTAGATTTAGACACGTTGAAATTTCTTTTATTTAGCTATTACATTATTTCAATTGCATTTTCACCTTTTTGGATAGCCCATGTGCTTTCATGTCTCATTTTTCTTGTGAAGTTGGATATCTTCTTGGTAATATATGTGGATCTCCCATGGACTCCAAGAGCATTATCTATTTGAAAGGGGAGTTTCCTATTTTCCCCTCTTATGTGTTTTATTTCTTTAAACATTGAGGATAAAATTTTGAAGTTGGGGAGAGATTCATATTTATGTATATGAAAAATTAGGCAATATTTTTAATTTTTATTGAAGCTTGTGTGTGAATTACCCATGTTGTGTGATGAGAGTACAAGAGCAAGCATGTTTTGTTGACAAACTTAGTTGAGTTCATATTTTATAATTGAATGAATAACTTGATTACTGATTGCTTATGATAATACCTAATTGATATTTGTGTAGAGGAAAGAAAGATTGTTAGTCTTGTGACATGGTGATTCTTATGTATATTTAATCCTTGTCATGAATGATGAATTCTTATTGAGCACGTTATGTCGAAATGTTGTGAATTATGTGCTACTTGGTGTTAGATTTTACTTTCAATGAATTGTATTAGTCATTTTGTGGTGTTTTAGAATTTGCTTGATTACTCTTTAAGGTGAAATCCTAGATAACTAGCAAACTTGAAAATGATTTAGGCTATCCTTGACTCATTTATACCTTACAAGCCTACCATGATCACATTTTTATTTACCAGTTACCCCTTTAAGTTTTATTTTTCAAATATTTGCATGTGCAATGTATATGAATGACCACTATTTGATTTCATTTCTTGAAGCTCACTATACTTACCCTTTATAGCCCAAAAAACTAATGATTATCCCTAAGAGAGCTTAAGGTATGACATTTTGTTTCCAATCTTATCAAGGGGTCATATGGAGACATATTGAGGGTATGGATTAATATATTTAGAGGTATGAGCAAGAAAAATGTGCAAGAAATAAATCACAACTAATGTTGATGAAAAGAAACAAGTTTGGGGGTTGTGAACATTAAAAAAAAAAGAAATGATGATTTGGGATTCATAAAAATAAAATAAGAAAAAAAGGGGGAAGGAAAAAATTACGAAAATGAAAAGAAGTAAAAGAAAAAAAAGAGTTGTTGAAAAAGAAAAGAAAAGAAAAGCATGAATCCCAAATGAAAAAAGAAAGAGAATTGGGAAAGAGAAAAGAAAGAAGGAGAGTGAGATTCTATGTGCAATGCTTTATGCTCTCTTACATTGTTTATCCTTATCTTTTTTTGTAATTCAATACCTAGGCTTTATGTTACAAGTTTATTGAAGTCCTTTCGATTTAAGTTTGCAAATGTTTATATTATGGAGAATTTGTATGAAAAACAAGCCTATGGAATACCTAGAATTCCTTTGCTTAAATTATGAGAGTCATGGGTTGTGAAATTCATATCTAAAATGCATGCATGAAACTTGAGCTTGACACTTCACGCACACATTTTGAATTCATGACTAGATTGATGAAGCATAAATTTTGAAGTGTCATTCGACTGCTTTTAGATTCATGTGCAATAAAGATTGATGAGGCATTTAAATTGGTTGATCAAGCTAACTAATTCATGATTAAAACATAAGCCTATGATTGTTTGATTTTGAGTTTTCCTCGAGGACGAGTAAAAGGTAAGTTTGGGAGAATTTGATAAGTTGGTTTTATACCAACAGTTCATATGCCTTTGGATTAATATTTGATTTATTTTTAAGTGTTTATGTTACTTTTTATGTGTTTAGTTTTAAATCTATAAGGTAATGACAAAAGGAGGAATAAATGGAAAGAAACAAAAACTTGGTTGAAATTTTGAAAAATTTGAATTGTGGTGCTACTGATGCCAATTTTTGCATTTTAATCATATCTATTTTTCCTACTATCATATTAACTTTATTCTTGATATATTGGGAAGCTAATAAATAGATCCACAACTTTTTTGTTAACCACGAAATTCACTTCTTTCAATTTCAATGAGAAAACCTGAGTTTAAAAGTCAATACTGAACTAAAACTTTCTGGTATGTCACATCTTGGTATTTTAGGCATAACTCTATTCAAAAATTTCATATTGAGTTGATTCAAGCGTCTATGGAAATCTAAGAAATAAATCTATAATTTATCAAAAGACATAAAAAGCTAATTCAGAATGAAAAGAGCTCAAAAATGGATTGAAAATAGAATAATCCTACATGAGATTGTTTACAAAGGAGGGCTGATCACTTGGAGCCGCGGCATCCAACTTGACAGAAAAGTCTCCATTTTATTTGGCACTATGTTCGTGAAATATTTTGCAAACCGCAAGTGCATGATGTTATGTTTTACTACAACGGTGAGTTGAGTATCGTATTCATAGAGATTGTAATAAAAAATTGCATTAAGTACCATAGTTCAAATAGTCCTAATTTTATCTAGAAGATCGAATGATGATTGAAAAACAAAGTAAAGTAAGACAAAAATTGCAAAGACAAGAGTTGAGTTTTTAGAAACAGTATAATAAACACCTTATGAGCAAGATATTCTAGAGGAATGACTCACCTAATTATCACTTATGTTCTTCCTTCCAAAATATACCATTTAAAATTAACAACACTTGTATGTTAAAAATTTCTAAGCTCATCAATTCCCTCTCTCATGTGCCGAATTAACTATGAGTTCTAACATGAATTTTGATATCTCTATAAAAATTCAAGAGTAAAACTCTATAAAAGTTCAATGAATTCTTCTTCAAAACTTTAAAGGTTACATAAGTTTATCAACTCTATGATTCCTAGGTTGTGTTATTCCTATAATCATGTATAATCTTCCCTCTCTCGAGTGCTGAATCTCATACATCAAACAATCTCAATTAGTGGCCAATTAATCAAGATAAAATACTAAACAAGATAAATAACTTGAACTAATATTATTTGGAATTCAAAATATAGAACTAAATAAGGTTACATCATCCTCTAGAAAGAAAAGTTTAGTTCACCATGAATAAATACAATTTTAATAAATAAATAAGAAAGAACATGAAAATTGTTCACCAATTTGTGAATTGGAAGGAATGGTTAAGCTCTCCTTGTCTTCAAAAATGGCTCCTTGTCTCCAAGAATACCCTGTTTTAATTTGTAGAAAATGGAATGGATCTTGTCTCCAAGCACCCAATGGCCTTCTTCGGTTCCAAGAACCAATCCCCCCCTCTTGGTTGATGTTGATCTTCCCCTTTTAAACTTTTGCCCCAATTATTCTTTCCCCAAGAGTCTTCCAAAAAAAATTATGAAATCCTTCCACTTTTCTTAGCTTTTCTTCAAAAGAAACCTGAAATAGGGGCTATTGGATGACATTAAAGACATACAAAAAACTTAGAAGGGGGAAATTTTTTTATTATTGTCTTTCTTTAGTCTAAGTTTTTCTAGTAGTAATAGAAATATTTTCTCTAGTTTCTCTTTTATTTTTAGTCTTTTCTACTTTTATTGTCTTTTTTAATTTCATTTGGCTGAGTAGAAAGAAGAACGGTTATAAATGTAGATAATTTTTATGTGTGTTGTATTATTATTTTAATTTTTTATTAGAATCCTCTTTATTTAGTGGCAATTCTTGATTTATTTATTACTAATGGCACAACAAATACTAATTTAGTTAAAAAATAATTATGATTTAATAATTATCATGTGTCAAATTCTATTGATCAATAAAGAGATATTTTTTAATTATTGTACACATTGATGGACCATGTGATTATAAATAAAGTCAATTAGAAGTCGGTTCTCTCTCAACCAACTTGTCGATAGTCTTCTCTCTATAAAAAAAATATATGTAAGAAGTAAAGGGAATAAGAGAGAAACACAGTTTTCTCTAAATTTCTTCTTATAATTGTATTTATCACTGATCATGGAGCAAAGTATGTTTTCTATTAATTATGTATAACGAAAATCATGAAATTCTAAAATTTTGAGTGTTAATATTTATGCAGATTAGATTTTGATTTGCACAACTAAAGAATTTCCTAATATACTTAATTTGATGCTCAAATAAAACTTACATTACTTTGTTCTTAAAACTTAAATCTTTTGCACTATTTTCTTAAAACATGAATTTTTTGGCAGTTTTTATTTTATCAAAACTTCAGCTTGATTAGAAAATTAATTCGAATTTTAGTCCAGTAAGAATTGGCTCAAATACCCAATAATAATACAACAATATATCAAAAACAATTCAAGAGAAATATTTATTTATATTACAACAATACTTAATCCAAGCCAAACCTACAGTTTATTACACTTGGCTTTAATATATTTTTAATACCCAATCATAATTTGAACTTAATTTAGCTTGAAATCATATGAAACACACTTGCCGATTTTGACGTACTAATTTGAACACATTAGTTGTTCTATATACATAAAAAAGAGACAGGTAAATTCAACCAGATTAATAAATGCAATTTTTCTAATAATTATTGACAATAAAGTAAGCCCACGTGTAAATTTTTTATATGTATGCTTTATTTTTAGATTTATGACTCATTCTTTTCCTGGTAAAATCTACACTTAAAGTTTGTTGCAACTTTGTGATTTCATTTCTGATCCAAATTGAATCCAAATTTATTCACGTCTGACTTAAAGTTCAATTTTATTTCCCAGGATAACAACAGGTGCAAAATTTCCCAATTCTATTTGATAAGGCATATTATGCCTTTTTTTTAAGTGATCTATCTTACAAAAATACTCGGATTAAAGATGTAATATAAAAAACTTTAAGCATGACCATAGTATGAAAATATAAAATGATGACAATTGTATTAGTGGCACGACCATAGTTGTGCAATTAATCTCTCTACTTGGATTAGGGGTGTAAGCAGTGTAGGTTGAGCAAGTTTTGGTAGATATTTTGTCCAAGCTGATGTTTGTGGACTGAAAGTATCTAAAGTTTGAGCCTAGTCCGCCAAAAGGGGAAACTGCACTTCAGTCCGTTTCGATTGTTTGTAAGTTGGATTTATATTTCGATATTCTCATTTTTATCTTTATAATTCTCAATCGGCAAATTCAATCTACCATTATTTGAAATTTTATATTGTATTTATTGTTTGTTTATCTATGGTTAGATTTAATAAATATTGCACAATAAAACATAATTGAAGTAATTAACATATTGCCTAATAAAATATCGTTAATATAACAATTGCAAACAACAAATGCATGATTCAATGTGTTAGCATCAATTAAATACAAGTTTCAAAGTTACAAGTATGTTGTTCTCAATAATAATAATAATAATGATAATAATAATAATAATAATAATAATAATAAGATAGTAATAATAATAACAATAATCTTACTAATATCAAAATAATCATGGTACTATATTTGTAAGTCTCCCACACAAATGATACTACAATATCATATTAAATTGTTACCAATTTTTGAGACACTAAAGAAATATCTCTCACAATATGTATTGTAAGTTTTAATGGGGCACGCTTTTAATTTTACAGTTATTGTATTATATGAGTGACTTTATCCTGTATATCACTTTCAAAACTCTTTTGTGATAGAAAGTTTAAGTTTGTGATGATTTTGATAGACCTGGTTAATGTTTAATAACTACCTATGTATATACAGTGTTACAGGATATGAAAGCACTTTACTTTTATCAATGTTTTGTTGAACTAAGTAGAAAAAAAAAATTATACACATGCATACGTGCACAAATTATGTTGCACAGGTTGTTTATATATATATTTATATATATTATTGGGAGGTTGTGACACTTCCTCACATATGTCCTGTGTATAGCAGGATCAATATTTATATAAAAATACAATATCCATAACGACCACAATATTTACATACTTGTTTACAGTAAAGTTTTAAAAACGAAATATAGTAACAGTCTCAAAATATAATACAATAAACTCATAATATAACAAGCCAACAAAATAGCCCAATCGTTCGTCATCCATGTAAACACTCCCTCAGACACCTGCAAGAGCTCCAACAGCTACTTAACCAGGAAAAGATCCTTCAAGCATCGTCGTGCTCAACTACAATGCATAAATTATATGAGCTAATGTTAAGCAAGTAAAGATTATGTATGGCAAAGATTATGCTATGCCCACAATTCAATTCCATGTATCAAAATATTTCTCTCAAAATTATTTTTTTCTTGGGCCACTGACCAATGCTACTATTCCATGCACCGAAAAAGAGCTCTACACACCCCCATAATCCAATAGCTAATAATGATATAAGCGTGTAAATCAATGCATACTTATAAATATGCAAATCCATCCACGCGAACCTGCAAATCCATACATTAACCATGCAAATCCACGCATGTTTCGGTGCACTAGTAGTGGTCAACAAAATATTTTCCTTTCTCAGAATCATGCCGTGTAATGTAAGAGTTATCACGATACTCGTATATGATGCATATATGTGCTAATGCCCTTGTATGTATGCTCAAATGTCATGAATGATAGTCAAACGTGCCCTCTGCCATGCACATTTGATCTATGATATTACATATAAATTACATATTTAATATTTCTAAAAATTGTAGTTGCAAATAAATCTTTACTTACCTTTGATCTTGTTGCAGCTTACTATAGGTATTTTAGGTACTTCTCCCCAAACTTAGGTACCACACAAATCTAATATCAAACACCATTCCTAATTTGACAAATTCAATATCCTAATATCCTATTTAGATATTATGGTTTAAGGTTAGCTAGGTAATACTCAAACTTTGCAAGTTACTAACTAAAATATAAACTAGTCCTCCAACTATCCTCATTTCTCATCTAAAATACATCCCAATATCTTGTAATTGAAGTACTATAACTCTAATAACTAATCCTTAAATATTAGAACTTAATAGAAACTTGTATAGTTTGAAACATTCCAAGATATAAAATGAGACCGATTCTCATTTATTTATTTTCTTGTTGTCCCATTAAGTTGCGTAATAATTTTGACACTTTTAAACATATCCAATTGCTCCCAAAATTTTAACCACACTTAGATACCATGTAGGTAAAGGTCACCATGCCATAAAATGATGAAAACTAATTGATTTACCTAAGACAAATCAACCCCCCTTCATAGCTCACTAAAACAGGATTTTTAATCTTTACAGTTTTGAGCACTTCACGACATTGATCATTTTGACAAGCTTAAATACATTCAATCACTCCCAAAATTTTATCAAAGTTAGATAACATGTACATAGAGGCAATCAGTCATATCCTTGCTAAAAATAATAGATATAATGCTATAAAACCAGTCCCCTTCATATGACACAAAATCTGTAATTCAATTGTGACAGTTTTGAGTGCCTCCAAAGTTTTGAGTCTCTCAAATTTGATTGTGACATGCTGGGCAATGTTCTTTTTCGTACCCGACCACCAATAATGCATTTTCAAGTCTCTATACATCTTGGTAGCCCCTGGATGCACTAAATAAGATATTAAACGTAACTCTTTTAAAATGTCTTCTCGAATGTTATCAACATTTGGCACACAAAACTGGCCTCTAAATTGTAAAATATCATTCTGAGTCATCTCAAATTCAAGAGACTTCCCAGCAGCAATATTTTTTCTCTTATTGATCAGATATTCATCATCTCGCTACCTCTGTTTGATCCTATCAATTAGCATAGGCTAAAGTATTAGGGCTGCCAACTTTGCCTCTATTACTCCTGTCTGTAAAATCTCTATATTCATTTTCTACAACTCATTTAGTTCAAGTTTCTAAATTAAAGCCATAGCTATTGTACTTTTTGTAGATTTTCAGCTAAACACATCAACTATAATGTTGTTTTACCTGGGCAGTAATTGATCTCACAATCATAATATTTTATAAGGTACCAGCCATCTCCGCTGCCGCATATTCAACTCTTTCTACATGAAGAAGTATTTGATGCTCTTATGATCCATATAGATCTCGCACCATTCACCATATAGATAGTGCCTCCATATTTTAAGCATAAATACTACATCAACAAGTTCCAAGTCATGCGTGGGGTAATTCTTTTTGTACTCTTTAAGTTGCCTAGATATATACACAATTACTTTACCATTCTGCATCAGTACACATCCTAATCCATTCTCTGACGTGTCACTGTAAATTACAAATCCTCCTGTACCTGATGGAATTGAGAGAATAGGTGCTGAAGTCAACCTTTTCTTTAGCTCCTGGAAAACTTTGTTCACACACATTCATCCATATAAACATCGCCCCTTTTTTGGCTAGTTGTCTCAATCGCATAGCAATCTTAGAGAATCTATCTACAAATTTTTGGTAATATCGAGCTAAACCCAGAAAACTACCCACCTCTAAAGGATTAGTAGGCTGCATCCAGTTGTTGATAGCTTCAACTTTACTTGGATCTAGTGATATTCCCGCTCCAGTATGTGTCCCAAGAATACCATGTGATCCAACCAGAACTCGCATTTCTTGAATTTGGCGTATAATTGTTATACTTTGAGGACCTCCAGTACTTGTCTCAAATGTGCAACATCTTCTTCAGTTCTAGAGTAAACTAGAATGTCGTCGATGAACACGATAATGAAATTATCTAGAAACTCCTTAAACACTCGATTCATTAGATCCAAGAATGCTGTTGGAGCATTAGTCAATCTGAACGGCATCACTAAAAATTCATAGTGCCCATATTTGGTACTAAATGCCATCTTGGGGATATCCTCTTCCTTTATTTTTAGTTGATGGTACTCAGAGAGTAAGTTAATCTTTGAAAATATTGCAGCACCCTAAAGATGGTCAAATAAATCATTAATTCTGGGTAATGAATACTTATTCTTAATCGTGACCTTGTTTAACTCTCGATAATCAAGGCACAGTCTCATGGTACTATCCTTATTATGTATAAATAGAACCGACGCTCCCTAAGGTAGAAAGCTCAGTCTGATGAATCCCTTGTCCAACAAGTCCTGCAATTGTACTTTCAATTCTTTCAACTCCAAGGGAGCCATTCTATAGGGTGTTTTAGAAATTGGAGACGTTATTGGTTGTATGTCGATAACAAACTCTATTTCACGATTTGGGGACAATCATGGCAGATCATCTGGTACTTTAGTATATTCCTGCACCACTAATATTTTACTAAGAGTTGGTAGGTGTTATTTCTCAATGCTCATAACACTCACCAAGTACCCTTCATAACTAGCATCGAGTAATCATTGCTCCTTCACTACAAAAATCACAGGAGTCTAAAACTCTTCATAATGCTTACAAATGTGAAAGACTATTTCCCAAAAAGTTGAAATGTCACTATCTTTTCATTATAGTCGATAGTAGCCCCGTACTTTGACAATCAATCCATGCCCAAAATGACATCATAATCATTTATATCTAGCACAATCAGATCAACATATAATTCTCTACCTCCAATAAGTATAACACAAGTTCTCAAAATCTGATCGGTTTGTCAAGCATCTCTAGAGGGGATTGTTATAGTATAACTAATTTATGCTACATTTGGTAGTGTACCCAGCCTCTTCATGTACTAAGTGGATACAAATGAATGCATGTATCCAAAATTAACTAACACAAGTGTTAGAACACTAGAAATATAAAGTTCATCTGTCATGACCAATAGATTTGTCTCTGTATCCGCCCTGATCATGGTGAACACCCTAGCTAGTATATTCCTTTGGCTGAGGTGATTTTGTTTAATTGGGCCAAATTTAGCAATACGTCCTGACATTCTATATCGAAAGCACATCCTATTATCTCTAGAGCAGCCTCTAGTGTATTGATTATCGTATTTCTGACGCACAGCTTCTAACATCAGTGCTTCTCCTCATTCGACCAGTGGCCTCTTACTTCCACCTTCTTGTTCTTGCCCTCATTCTCTTTGAAATTTAAATCCCAGCCTCTACATTTAGACTGATCTCTCTTGCCCCATAGTCCATCTCAATCCTTGCTGTATGAACTGCTGTCGAGCTTCTTGTGCATGAGGGATCTACAATTCAACTTGTTCTACCACCAATGCCCTCTCAGCTACCTGTGAAAATGTCACCCCTTAAGTACCTGCCATATTAACATCCCGATACAACTCCAACCTCAAACCCTCCACAAATCTCTTTACTTTCAGTACTTCAGTGTTGATCATGTGTATAGCAAACCTTGAGAGTTGTTCAAATCTACAAATATATTCCCCAATAGTTATTGCTCCTTGTCGCAGTTGTATAAATTTATTCATCTTCATCATGCAAACTAGGGTAGTGAAATATTTATTTCAGAATAACTCCTTGAATCTATCTTAACTTATGGTGGTAATGTCCTCTATGCTTCTGGGGTGGGTGCCTCGTCTCTTTGCGCTATAGCACCACCATTGCTCTCACTACGAGTTCTCACCATTTTGCATCACTGTTTTGTACAAGTTTGACAACATACGACCAATATAATTCATGAAATATGTAATGCATTATATGATAATATAAAACTTACTAGCATGCCTAGGCTCCAAAAGTTCTGAGTTTGTGTACATGGATAGTCTACAAGACCTCAAACCAAGCTATGATACCACTCTATAACACCCACTATTCAACAACTATATATAAAGTATAATTTAAAATGATAGAAGCTTTGTGTATGTGCGACAATTTTTTTCTATAACACTTTAAGAAATGATAAACTACTTTTTTACACTCACAAGTTTACAATAAAGTTTTAAAAGTGAAATACAATATTAGTCTCAAAATATAATACAACAAACTAAGAATATAACAAGCTAATAAAATAGCCAAATAGGTCGTCATCCATGTAAACACTCCCTCAAACACCTATAAGAGCTCGAACAACTGCCCAGATAATAAAAGATGCTTCAAGCATCGTTGTGCTCAACTACAATGCATAAACTATATGAGCTAACACTCAACAAGTAAAGATTATGCATGTAAAAGAATAATCTACAATATCAAGTCATGCATCTCAAAATGCTATGCCCACAATACAATTCCATGTATCAAACATTTCTCTCAAAATCATTTATTTCTTGGGCCACTAACCAATGCTACTATCCCATGCACCAAAAAAAAGCTTTGTTCACCACCATATTCCAATGGCTAATAATGATATAAGCATGCAAATCTACGCATACTTATAAACATGCAAATCGATGCATACTTATAAGCATGCAAATCCATGCACGCGAACTTATAAATCCAAGCATACAACCATGCAAATCCATGCATGCTTCGGTGCACTAGCAGTGGTCCGCAAAATAGTTTTTTTTTCTCAAAATTGTGTCGTGCAATTCAAGATTTATCACAATGCTTGTATATGATGCATGCACGTGTCAATGCCCGTGTATTTATGCTCAATGAACATAAATGACAATGAATGTGCCCTCTACCATGCACATATGATCTATGATATTCCATATAAATCACACATCGACTATGTCTATGCATTGTAGTTGAAAATGAATCTTTACTTACCTTTGATCTTGTTGTGGCTGGCTATAGGTATTTTAGGTACTTCTTCCCAACTTTAGGTTCCACACAAATCTATGAACATACCTAACATCAAACATCATTCCTAATTTGAAAATTTCAATATCCTAATATCCTATTAAGACATTAAGGTTCAAGGTTAGTTAGGTAATACTCAAACTTCGCAAGTTACCAACTAAAATATAATCTAGTCCTGTAACTATCCTCATTTCTCATCTAAAATACATCTCAATATCATGTAATTGAAGTACTATAACTCTAATAACTAATCCTTAAATATTAGAAGTTAATAGAAAATTGTATAGGTTGAAACATGCCAAGATATAAAATGAGACCAATTCTCGTTTATTTATTTTCTTGTTGTCCCATTAAGCTGCGTAATAATTTTCACACTTTTAAACATATCCAATTGCTCCCAAATTTTTAACCACACTTAGATAACATGTAGGTAAAGGTAACCATGCCATAAAATAACAAAAATTAATTGATTTACCTAAGCCAAATCAGCCCCCCTTCACAGCTCACAAAAGATTTTTAATCTTTATAGTTTTGAGCACTTCACGACATTGATAAGTTTGACACCCTTAAATACATACAATCACTCCCACAATTTTATCAAAGTTAGATAACATGTACATAGAGGCAATCAGTCATATCCTTGCTAAAAATAATAGATATAATGCTACAAAACTAGTCCCCTTCACACGACATAAAATCTGTAAGTACCTCTTCAATATCTTGCCCTATTCCAATTTCTAACCTATGAAAATTCATTCCAATAATCTTAAATCATATATAAACACATTTATGCTGATAATTATAGGTTTTATTAAATATTTTATGCATTTTTTTTGAAGCCTTAAAGACAACAAAACAACAAGGTTATAATTTGTGCCTCAACTAATTTCTACTGCATATTGCAGTAAAAAATCCTTCTTTTGTGTACCATTACCCAAAAAATAACATCCTAACATATTTATAAACAATATTAAAATCTTAATAAATCATAAACCTTTCCAAAATCTGAAAACCATAGCCAAAACCACAAGAAATTCTCACCTATGCAGATTTGGAGGTTCAAGTTGATTGTTATCACTTCTCATTTTTTTTCTTGATTTTATTTCAACTTGGGATCACTTTGAAGTACTTGGAGACCTCAATATGTGTGTTTAGAAGCATAAAATGGATGAAAATGAGGTCTGGTCGTGGCTTAAGGGTGAAGGATTTGAGGTATTAGCTTGAGATGCTTGCTTAAGCTTAATAAGAAAGCTTGAGGTGGCAAGTTGTGGTAAAAACTGATTTTTATTCCCATTATGCAGCCCTAATCAAGTGTGTTTTTAATGTATTTTTACTTGGTTGCAACCTAGATTAATCACCATTCAATTCCATAGGTAATTTCTATGGTAATTTCCTAACCGTTCATTCGATTTTTCACCCGATAAACCATCAATTCTTGCATAACCATTTAATTTGCGTTTCTATAATCACATACACAACTGAACCTTGTAATATGATATTTAAATCATGTAATATCATGCATAATGTCCCAAGTATGTAATTTACAAATATATACTTTTGAAATAAATTGATCAAATCAAATGAAACCGTATAAACTTACTAGTGACACCCTTAACACTTCTAAAATTACAACGTGTAACCTAGTAATATTCATCATATTGATACCTAATTTTATTCTTATACCAATTTAGAATTGACCATTTAGGTTAAGGGATTCGATAATCAATATCGTGCAAGGGCTTCAAAATTAAGTTTAATAATTAAGAATGCCACATAAAATAAAATAAATTATACATTGTCAATATAAATGCAAATAGCACGTACTTAACATGTAATGCATGAATCATATTTAGCCAAGTGAGTAGTGAGAGGCTTTGGTATCATAGGTAAAGATCTAGATCTCTCAGAATGAGGAAGTAGTAGTCTTTTAAGTGGTGGCCCACACGGCTAGGCTAATCTGCTAGAGTCTTGAGATGCTTGTCTCTGGGCAGCTCGGGCCAAGATATTAGCCCTATCTATCTTTCTTGCTTTGCTAACCTTTGTGACAGCATGAAAATGGAAAAAGATATCAGCTCAATAGTAACAAATATGTAAATATAGAATAGAAAAAGAAGAGTATAAAGGGCATATTAAGGTTTACGACTATTGACAAGTGAGAATGACTCAATCCTGCTACTATCAAGTTGTCTTCAATAATAATTTCATCTAAACTTACTGGACCTCAGATAATAAATGCTAATTTTTCTTGCTCTTCATGTTTGCTAAGCTTAAGTGCCAAAGGAAGACAACCACAATAATTCCACTCAGAAGGGAAGCCCCAAGGACCCTTTTGAAAAATATAGAAAAATCATGACCTCCAACCCTTAGTTTTGGTGAAAGCATCAACAAGAGTGTTAGTCTTACTCCTAGAGACAAAGTACCATAAGTCCTTAGCTCAAGGGTGTTGTTTAAGTCAATAGATAGAAGTAAAGACAACAACATTTACAAAGATTGGCACCGAGGCCAATCTTTGGGAAATAAGACATCACTTTAAACCCATCTACTTCACCCTCGGTAAGAATAGAAATTTCATCACCAGGATCAAGAACCTTAGACTTAGCTCTATGCATTATATCTCGAGTACAACCTATATCTCTTTGGTGAGAAGTATGTGAAGGCTCATCCGTGACATGGTAAGAATTTATGGGACAAAGTTCTAGGACACTTTACTACTTGGATGAAATTGGTTCATATTTGTGCTTCGTGCCAACGAATCAAAGCCTTTTGCAAGAAAATGAAATAAGTTCCAAGTGAGCATAATTGTCTCTAGCCAAGGAGTATTTTAAAGAAAACTAAGTGACGAAATTTATGCTTTGGAAAATAATGCACATTCCTTTGATATTGAGAGATGTTAAGGAATTCATTATTTTCTCTTGTTGAGAAGAAATAAAAGTTTATCACCAACTGCTATAAGGAAGACCTTTAGCTCTAAGGTGTGGTGGTTCAATGCTAAGAAAAAATTATGGAAGAAAAAATTACATAAACTATACTTACATTTTTTAAAGACCCCTTGTTAATCCAGGGGAAGAAGCCAAAAAATCTTGGAAATATTCTCAAATTTCTTTCTCATTCAAGTCTTGCAACAATTGAAATTAAAGAAAGAGATATGTAGTCTATTTTTTATTTAGCAAATTATTTTCCCTAGTGTTGAAATAAGTGACTACATAATAGATAGGACCTTTCATGGCCAGGGCGATGTTTTAGATTGTAAAACCATTTTATGAAATGGCAACTATCAAATGTGAAAACATTTGGAGTAATAAGATACTGAAATTAGTCCTTGGCATCACAAGGAATTCAAGAACTTGCTAAGGAGGCCAAGGACTATCAAACTGATATAAAAGGAAATACGTCACTTGATAATGTATTGTCTTGGTTAAGTTGGTGAGACCTTAGCTCCAAGATTGAGTTTTTACCAGACTACCCTTGGCAAAAGTAAGGCATTATGAGGTGGAAATTTAAACCTTAGCACTAAGGTCAATTAAGTACAAATATTTATTCTAGAGGGAGCTAAGGATTAATATTTGTGGACAAATACAAATGATGTGAAGACCTCAGTACTAATGGTTAGCTATCAAGTTTTATACCAAATATTTTAGAGCTAAGGTGTCTGTGATATTCACGATCTACTTCTCTAGTCTTAAATGAGAAATAATATCTTGAGAAGTGAAAAATAAACCTTAGCAAATTAAGTAATGCTAAGGAGCAAAGTATTCTTATGCATGAATTGATCTTACAAAAGAGAATTTACAAGCCTTTATGTGAAGGAAAATGGAAGACATACCTTGAACTCAAGTTGCTAAGTCACTTTCACTAAGAACTGAGGAGCAGCGGTATGATGCTACTTTAAACAAGGACTACAACTCGGGGTGGTAATTTTCCTTCCACATTTTTACCTCTCTAGAACTTTCAAATGTAAAATGAGAGTGAAATAAAAGCATTTACCATGGAGATCAATTTATAAGGGATTGAAATGTGACTAGAGGATGAAAGCTCCATAGAGATACCGCACTAAAATAATAATTCCTTCACATGTATCTTTGAGTACTTCTTGAACGCCAAGATCTAACATCCTAGATAAATAGAACTTCACTCCAGGTAACAAGGATACACAATCTCAATTACTAACATTGTTAATAATCCTTTACCAAAATAACTAACTTAAGGTTTGGAGTATCTACCCATGCGGATAACCCCGAGTCTCTGTTTCGTAGGTATGCACTAATGTCCTACTAGCTTTAAAGATTAGTCCTTAGATTTCCATGTATCATCTATATCCATTGGAGCAAGAACCAGGAGAAGGTCCCATGAAATCAAGTCTCCATAAAAAAGCTCACATTGAAGAATATTATTTAGAAGCATTTCCTTTCTCCTAGTTATGTTTCCAGTTTGTTGCCACCTCTCACAACAAGCAACATAAGCATATGCATGTTTATAATAGCTAATAAAAATGGGATGGAGTACATTAGCAGCTATTTTTGAAGGACCAAAATGACCACCTACCTCCCGATCATGGCAATGGTTCAATATAGAAAGTATCTCCTCTTGAGGCACATATCACTACACAATGTTATCTACACAAACTTTGAACAAAAACGGATCCTCCCACACATATTGTTTAACATCAGATAATTTTTTTTCCTTTGATGAAATGAAAGATCATGGATAAGACTCCGAACACAATGTAATTGGCAAAGTGCATAAACTAAGTAGGTGATGACATAACATACAATTGCTCATCCAAAAATTTTTCATCATTTGGTTCAATATCATCATGCTCAATGTTAAGACACTGTATCATAGACAAGTGATCCATAATAACATTTTCCATACCCTTCTTTTCTCTAATTGGAAGGTCATATTCTTCCAGCAAAAGATTCCATCTTATCAATTTTAGTTTTTCATCTTTCTTGGCAAGAAGATATTTAAGTGCGGAATGATCCATGTACACCACCACTTTGGCTAAAAAAAGGTATGAATGAAATTTATCAAATGAAAATACTACCACTAGAAGTTCTTTTTTAGTTGTGACATAACTTTGTTATGCTTCATTCAAAGTATCACTTGCATTACACATGCTCTAATGGTATGCTCCAATCTGGTGCCACCATGATGGGTGCAGTGATTTTTTTTCCTTCAAAGTTTGGAATACATGCAAACAATCATCATCGAAGTTAAAATGCCCATCTATAACTAAAAGACTTGAGAGGGATTTAGTAATTTGTGAAAAGTCATTGATAAATCAGCGGTAGAACCCAGTGTGACCTAAGAAACTTCACTCATTTCACCGATGTAGGAGAAGATAACTTCTCGATAACCTCCACCTTAGCCCTATCCACCTCAATTCCCCTATGTGAGATGTTGTGACCAAGGACAATACCTTCTTTGACCATAAAATGACATGTCTCCTAATTTAAGATGAGATTGGTCTACTCACATACACAAACCAAATGGCATTCTCCTAAATGCAAATGTACCATAAGGTCAAGTGAAAGTGGTTTTCTCTTGATCCTCAAGAGCTATAGGAATTTGGTTGTGGCCTGAATATCCATCAAGAAATAAATAAAATTCAAAACCCACTAACGTTTACAACATTTGATTAATAAAGGGAAGGGGAAAGTGGTATTTTCTAGTAGCATCATTCAATCTCATATAATCTATACACACTCTCCACCCTTTGACCATCCTAGTTGGCATCAATTTATTTTGATCATTATGAACAAAAGTCATACCTCTATTTTAAGCAGACATTGTATGGGACTCACTAATAAGTTAATTTTATACCAACAATTCATATACCTTTTGATTAAGAATTTGGTTGGTTTTCAAGTGTTCATGTTGTTTTTATACCTCTAGTTTGAAATCTTGTAGGTAATGGCAAAATGAGAAAAAAATGGAAAGAAACAAAAGTTTGGTTGGAAATTTAAAAAAATCTGTATTTTGCTGCTATTGATGGTAGTGTTTGTATTTCAATCATAAGTCTTTAATCCAATATCATAGTTACTTGATTCTTGATCCAATCATAACTTTTATGTTTACCAAAAAATCTAATTCATATGATTCCAATGAGAAACATCAAGTTCAAGAGTTAACACTGGACTGAAAATTTCTTATATGACATATCTTGACATTTTAGGCATACCTATCTCCACATATGTCCTATTTAGATGATTCATGATTATGTAGAATAATAGAAGATTGGACTACAAATTATATGCAGACACAAACAGCCGATTTAGCATAGAAAGTAATGTAAAATTAGTTTCAAGAGGTTGCATACGCTGGAGAAATAGGTTTTGGATAGAATGTTCAGTACCTAGTTGTACCTAGTTGTCTAGTTAGCGTCTACGCATTACCACATGCATAAAAGGGGCAAAATGGGTTTTCAGCCCTTCTTAAGGCATCTCCCATCTGATTTTAAATACATTAAAGAGCCTCCAAACATATTCTTAGATGTGAGAAGTTGTTTTTGATAGAAGGAGTATTGCTAGACAGAAGGATGAGGTTCTTGGAGAGAAGGAATCATTCTTGGAGATAGTTAGAGTTTCAACCATTCATCTCACTTCACAAATTGGTGAACAATTTTCATGTTCTTTCTTGTGTATTTCTTGAAGTTATATTCATACATAACGAACTAAACATTTATTTCTGGAGAATGATATAACAGTATTTGATCCTATGTTTTGAATTTCAAATAATATTAGTTCAAGTTATTCATCTTGTTTGTATTATCTTGCTTAGGATTACATCTTGATTATTTGGGCATTAATTGAGAGTGATTAATGTATGAGATTCGATACTCAAAAAAGGGAAGATTATACATGATCATAAAGATAACATAACCTAGGAATCATAGAGTTGAGAAGCTTATGAAACCTTTGAAGTTTAGAAGAAGAATTCATTGAACTTTTGTAGAGTTTTATTCTTGAGTTTTTATAGAGATACTGAAATTCATATTGCAACTCATAATAAATTCGGCACTTAAGAGAGGGAATTGATGAGCGTAGGAATTCTTAACTTATATGCATTGTTGACTTGAATTGGTATGTTTTGGAAGGAAGGACATAGGTGATAATTAGGTGAGTCATTCCTCTAGAATTTCTTACTCATAATGTATTTATTGTATTACTTCTAAGAACTAACTCTTGTCTTTTGCAATTTTTATCTTAGTCTACTTTGTTTACCAATCATCACTTAATTTTTAGATAAAATTAGGGCTATTTGAACATCAATACTTGCTGCAATTTTTCATTACAATTCTTGTGGATATGATAATCAACTCACCGTTGTATTAAAACTTGACATCGTGTGCTTGTGGTTTGAAAAGTATTTTACGAACAAGTTTTTGGCGCCATTATCGAGGATTGTTTTATCATAATTACATTAATACTGTTATGACTTAGTCTTGATTTTAATATAGATTATTTTTATTTTCTTCCCATATTTTGATGATGTCTTGCCTTGCATTGGGTTATATGCATGTTATATCCTCATGTTGCTTTTGCAACGCATTTGATATTGATATTATCATATAGCATCGAGCTTCCAGATCATTATCAATGAGCTTATGATAATCCGCAAGCTCTTTCTCAGTGGCATCCTCTAGCTCGCCCAGTGATGGGATAACATCAAGTATGTAATCCCTCTATTTGGACTGCAGAATAATCCAAAGGTTTCTCAACCAATTGACATAATTGGGACTATCTAATTTATTAGTGTCCAAAATTGATGTAAGTAGATTTTTAGCCATTTATAGACAATCTACAAAATTTAAACGAGGTAGAAAATTAGTATTCTTTCAAAACATATTCATTTATAATAAGGTCTTTAGCAATAAATATTTCCACTATTTTATTCAAATTCTATCTCCCCTAATGATAATTCGGGAAATCTTATTTCCTAGTAGGCTTGAGGCCCAATCAATATGTTGTATGCCCCAATTTTTTTAGCCCATAAAACATATTGAATGGTAGTTAACTTTAACAATTACATCTTTATGCAATCCTCAAGATATTTTACTTTACTTCTTCCCATATAACCCAATTTTATGGACCCGTATAGTACCAAGTATCAAGCAAGACCTATCAAACCTCCATGCAAATATAGAATCAAAACATTCCATGACTCATGGCCAACGTAGAGATGAGTCCATCCCATGGGCATCACCATGAGATCACAACTTTCCATTATAGAGTTATTCCATGACTCATGGCCAATGACAAAGTAAGATAGCATCATCATTTCAACTACTTTTGATGGTAGGCATGGACTATTAGGTTCAACCAAATTTTATCCATTTTGCTTGAAATCAAAATTTAAAAAAATTCTTTAATTGATTTTTAATTCAAGTGGGGTATTTATTTTAACCAAGACCTCAACAATTTAAATCCTAGTTTATTATTATGTTTACATTCAATTGACCGCAAGCATATTATTTAAAAATATTAAATAAACCCTACACATGCATCTAATATATACATAATTCAGATAACCATGGGTCATTCCTATGCGATCCATTTGAGCAAAAAAATGGATCTAGTTCAATCTAAGGGTAATAAAATGGAAATGAAAACTAATTTCTATATATTAAATATATCCCATACATTCATAGGCTTCTCTTGATTCTTCCTTTTGGTCCTTCTTGTCCAGCAAAAATAAAAATAAAAACCTCACCTTATATTCTACTCACATATAAAAATGGTAAAGTATATACAAGAAAAGAATAAGAGACTCGCATGCCGCATTTTAAAAACTCAAATAAATATCCAAACACATTGGTCCAAAAGGCTCCATGATCATCCCATACATGTTAATAAAAACATCACATAAGTTTATTAAAGTATGTAAATTTACCATCCATTTAAATTGTAATTTCATGACTTGGGATAAAATCTCAATTTTTTCAAGAAAAACCCTTTCTTAAAAATTTTAAAATTGACACTTTAATTGAAAAATAAAAAAATCAAAATTTATAATTCAACACGATGAGGATGTTTGACACCCCCATACAGCACCACATGGTGTGTTGTCGGTGCACACAACATGTTTTTGATGGCGTGCGTTGCTGCACGCCATCGTGCCATGTTTTCCCCTTTTTTGATTGAATCAAATTTAATTATACACTTTTTAATAATTATATTAATTGAAAAATTATTTTATCTCAAGTAGAAATATAATAAATCAATCATAATTTAATAATTAAATTCACAAGCATAAATTGGTTCTGATTGGAGTTGAGCAAACCATGGCTCTAATACCACTGTTAGGATCACATGATACCAAGGTATGCATAGTAGAAAATTAAAAATTTAAAAACAACATGCCATAATAATTACAGCAGTACCTCGAATCCGATTAAAATTTTAATGATCTTACAATTTTCAATGGTGTAATAAATAAATTAAAATAGTTTAAATTTATACCTTTCTTTGTACTCTAGTTGTCATAGAGATTGAAACAATCAATTGCTAATTCCTTTCGGAATCTAGTTCATAGGGATCCAAACGTCTCTCCTCTAACGTAGTCCACACTTTGAGTAAGAGCATGAAATCAAAATTCTACTAACAATTTTGATTCCTTTACTAACCTAGTTTATGGAGTGAATATAGTGAATTTAATTCTTGTTAACAACTTTTGATGAAATAATTAATATTAAATCAAATTGACGGAATTTTGGTGGAATATAAGATGGAAGAGAAAAATAATTTTTCCCTTAATATTCTTGCTATGGCTGAAATTTTGAAAGCTATAATTTTTCTCAAATTTTTGGCTCTTGTGTCTTAAATAGGAGTATAAAAAATTCAAAGAGTCCCATTCTTGGTATTTTTGGTCTTTTTTTAATTGGTTGGAAGATATTTGGTTGTCTCAAAATTCTCCAACTTTATCCTTTCATATCTTCACAAGATATTTAGGGTCTCCCAAGACTTTCAAACTCTTGAGTTTCCATCCTTTTTCAATAACCTTCTTGGGCCTCTCCTAACAGGCTTCTTTAAATTGGACTTAGACTTAAAATAAATTTCATAATTTCTAAATTTAATTAATTAATTTATCTAGCCCACCTAATCATATTAGGACCAATAATAATCTAATTATTTAATTGAGTAAATTAATTTAACAACTAAATTAATTTATGGACTATAAAATTAAATTGATCCAATCAAATAATTATTTCACTCCAATTAGGCTCTCTAATCTTATTAGGTTTAAATAAATAATTATATTATTTAATTAAATAATTAATTTAACTCAATAAATTAATTTAAACTTCCATTAATTAATCTCCATTAATTAATTAGATCCAATTCATTGGATCAATTTCTAAGTTAGAAATGTTTCATCTCAAATTATATGTGACCCTTTAGGTTCACAATTGAGCTAGCAGTGGGCTTGCAACATTTGCAACTTATGAATAATAATTATTCGGATTAATTGATCCAATTAATTAATCCACTTAAAATTAACTCCTTAATTTTAAGAACCTCACAAGTTATGAAAAACACCTAGTAAGTGTATCGTGACTGCCTAAACTTAGGTGAAATAACGAGTGAACCTATTTCAACTACGAGTATCATACACGTAAGCTCCTTCCATCAACGAATCTCCTAATTGAGTTTAGGGCATAGATTAATAGTCGAAACCCTAATTCCTCAATAACTATCATTCCATTTCAAGTTTCAATGGCTGATGATAAATCGTTAGAAAATCCCATCTAACATTCATCTCGCTTGGCCAAGGACTTCTGAGTCATGAACTATGAAAATATAGGAGATTCACTTATTCTACTAGACAAGTGATGGATTCTTTGCTAGCTACTCATTAACCCCCATACATATCCAAATAACATCTAACGTACCCCCTATGTGATTATCAGGCAATCAGAAAATACATTAAAATGAAACATGACATGCACAAGGTAATTATGGTACCTGAAGTCTAAGGACTAATCGTGTACTATCGTAACATGAAAATTCTTATTTCACAAATAATGTTTCCAATTAAGAATTTTCAGTAGGCCTATTTAGTGTACTTGTTCGCTAACAAATACCTACATACATGCACTAGCATCACTATGCCAATATCCGTAGAGCATGACATCCTCCTCATGAGAGCATGCATCGTATACGCGAGTCTATTAGGCTACTTGATGTCCCATCTCAAAAAGCCCTCGACTTGAAATTAATCTAAGACTAAAGCCATAGAGGCATATTCTATGATGACTATTAAATGCACAACCATGCCCCGTAGCTAAGTTTGGTCTAGGGACTTTATTTAATTACTCTATACAATTAAAGAAAAAGAAATTTGCCTATTGTAATAATATGATTTGAAAAAGATTGTATTTACAAATAAAAGAGTATTAAGGACGCCCAATCTAATTAGCGATTCGAGCACTACTCTAACAGCATGCTCTATAATCACCATCATATGTGTGACTAGTGACCTTAAAATAGTGGTAACAAAACCACAAGTGCACGGTATCAACAAGTATTAAAGAGTGAGCAGAGTATCATATCCCTAGAGAGTGTGTATGTGTGCACCAAATATGCATTACTTATACTATATTTGACCTAACAATTTTTATGGTGTTTTAATTAAAACGCAAGAACTAACAAAATAAATAAAAGCAAATAACACCCAAGGAGATTAAGGGATTAAATTTAATACTAAGGAGAGACAAGACATTTGTTATACCATCCTATATTGTTACGAACTTAGCTTAATTGTAATTAGGAATGATTTGAGTTGTGTGACGGTGGTTCTTTCTATTTTAATTGGTACTCTCTCTCAAGACGAGCCAAATCTACCCTTAGTAGAACACTGGCACTATCTCTAGCTATGAGCCATCCCATTAAGAGTACTTTGAGCTTTATGAGTTCCACTAGTTTTTGGTTCTCACACCTAGACTACCTCATATACCTTTACCTATATCTCTATAGGGGTCAGTCTGTGGCATATACAACCCAGTTAGGAAGCCTAATTGGAGTGAAATAATTATTTAATTGAATCAAATTAACTGTGTAGTCCATAAGTTAATTTAATTATTAAATTAATTTACTCAATTATATAATTAGATTATTTAATTAGGCCTAATTTGATTAAGTGGGTTAGATGAAATTAATTAATTAAATTTGGGCTAACATAATTAATTGAATTAATTATGGAATTTATTTTAAAAAGGATTGAAACTCAAGAGTTTTGAATTCTTGGTAAAGTTTAAATATCTTTGAAAGATATGAAAGGGATAAAATTATATGAAGATTAGATATACCAAAATATCTTCCAACCAATTAAGAGGAGACCAATAATTCCAAGAGTGGGACTCTAAGAATTTTTGAATCTCTTATATAAACACTACATGGCTGAAAATTTGAGACAAGTAATAATCTTCAATTTTCGTCCATTTAGAGAGAGAGAAAGAGAAGAAACTCCTTCATCCTTTTTCTACCAAAAATTCTATTTTTTATTTTAAGTATTAATTATTTTATCACAAGTTGATAATAAGAATTAATATTCTTTATACAAACTCCATAAACTAGGTTAGAAAAAAAATTAGAATTGCTAGTGGAATTCTAATTTTGTATTCTTGCTCAAACTGCAGACCACTTTAGTGGAGAGACGCGTGGATCCCTGTGAAGCAAATTCAGAAAAGAGGCTAGCAATTGATTGCTTTAAACCTTAAGTCATCCGAAGTGCATAAAAAGGTATAAATCAAAATTTTAATTATTTCAGTACAACCATTGGAAATTGCGATATCCTTAGAAATTGTATCGGATCTAGGTTATTGCTATAATTATTATGGTATGGTGTTTTTAACTTTTTTAAATTTTTTAATGTGCATATCCCGAGATCATGTGAACCCAATAGTGGTATTAGAGCCACGATTAGTGCAATTCTAATTAAATTCGATTTATGCTAGTGAATTTAATTATTAAATTTTGATTGATTTATTGTATTTATGATTGGGATAAAATTATTTTGTAATTAATTTAATTATTAAACAGATCATGTATGATTGAATTTGATTCAATTAGAAGAAATAATACATGGCACGATAACATGTAGCAGGTAGCCCGCACGATGCTGGCAATATGTCAACAGTGTACTGTGTGCACCGACGATGTGCTATGTGCACATCGTGCATGATGTAGGGATGTTGGACATCCTCATCTGTTGAATTGCAAAATTTGATTTTTTAATTTTATAATTAAAGTGTTAATTTTAAAATTTGGAAAAAAAATTCTTAAAAACTTTAAATTTTATCCCAAGTCATGAAATTACAATTTAAAAGGATGGAAAATTTACATGCTTTAATAAATTCATGTAATCTATTTATTAGTATGCATAGGATGATCATGGAGCCTCTTGGACCAATGTGATTGGATTTTTTTATCTTGGGGTTTTTGAAATGGGCCAATGAGTATCTTATTATTTTATTATATGTATTTTACATTTTTGAAATGAGAGTAGAATAGAGTGAGATTTTTCTTTTTGCTTTTTGGCGGACAAGAAGAAGGACCAAAATGAAGAATCAAGAAAAAACCCATGAATATATGGTATATATTCATGTAATAGAAATTAGTTTATATTTTTATTCTATTACTCTTAGATTAACCTAGATCTAATTTTAGCTTAAATGGATAGCATAGGATTGACCCATGATCATCGAATTATATATGTATTAGATGTATGCGTAGGGTTTATTTAATGTTTTCAAATGATATACTTATCGTCAATTCAATGCAAACTCATTAAATAAACTAAGATTAAAATTGATGAAGTCTTGGTTAAAATAAATACCCTATTTGAATTAAAAATCAAGGAATTTTAACTTTCAATTTCAAGAAAATATTAATAAAATTAGATTGGACCCAATAATCCATGCCTACCATCAAAAGTAGTTGACATGACATTGCTACTTTACTTTATCATTGGCCATGAGTCGTAGAATGACTCTGTAATGGAAAGTTATAATCTCTATTAAGCATGGTGATGCCCATGGGATGGACACATCTCTATATTGGCCATGAGTCATGGAACGTTTTGATGTTCCATCTACATGGAGGTTTGATGGGTCTTGCTTAATACTTAGTACCATATAGGCTTATAAAATTGGGGTATACTAGAAGAAGTGAGGTAAAATATCTTGAGGGGTGCATGGAGATGCAATAGTTAAAAGTTAACTACCTTTCTATATATTTTATGGGTTCATAAAATTGGAGCATACAATATATTGATTGGGCCTCGTCCCACTAGGAAATATGATTTCCCAAATTTCCATTAGGGGTGATGGAATTCGAATAAAATAGTGGGAGACATTTATTACTAAATACCTTGTTATAAATTAATATGATTTTGAAAGAATGCTAATTTTCTACCTCGTTTAAATTTGTAGATTATCTATAAATGGCAAAAAATAAACTTGTATCAATTTTGGAAGCTAATAAATTAACTGGTCCCAGCTACGTCAATTGGTTAAGGAACCTTCGGATTATTCTACAGTCCTAAAAGAGGGAGTACATACTTCATGCAATCCTATCACCATCAGCACCAGCAAACGCCACTGAGGAGGAGCTTGTGAATTATCACAAGCTAGTTGATGATGATAAGCAAGCGCGATGCTATATGATGGCATCGAGTCAAATGAGTTTTAGAAGTAACATAAGGTACATGCGCGTGTGTATAATATATATGTTCACTTATAAGAGTTGTATGGTGAGCATACTAGGCAGACGAGATATTAGATCTCGAAAATGCTTTTTAGGACTCGTATGATGCAGGGATCTTCAGTCTATGAACATAAATTAAAGATGAGAGGACTGATTGAAAGACTCGAATCTCTTATGGATAATAAACTTTATTTGGATTTCATCCTGTAGATACCTTTGTTGTCAACTTCAATATGTATAAAATGAAAACTAGCCTTACTTAGCTAGTTAACATTTTGAAAATGGCTGAGTCCACTATGAAGAAAGACAAATCGGTCATGCTTGTTGGATCGTCATCCAACTCAAAGACTGTAAAGTCCAAGACAAAGAAGGGGAGAGAAAAGCGTTCCTCAAAATCCAAAGGCATGAAGCTAACAGGTGGCATCTCTAAGAGTTCCAGCAAGACTGATGACAAGTGTCACTACTGCAGAAAACCTTGGCATTAGAAGAAGAACTGCAAGGAGTACCTTACGAGCTTAAAGAATTCAGGTATTTATTTTGTTGAAGTTCACTTATCAATTAATGATACTTCTTGGGTATTTGATACTAGTTCTAGTCTCATCTTTACAATGGTTTGCAGGTGATGGCAATAAGCAGGAAGCTAAGTAGGGGAGAGATAGTCCTGCAACTGGGGAATAGAGCAAAGGTTATTGCATTAGCTATAAGAAGTATAACTTAGCTTTAGGAAATGGAGAAGTTTTAGTTTTAAATAGTTGTCTTTATGTTCCAGATATAGTTAAGAACATTATCTCCATTCTTGTTTTGGATGGTGAAGGTTTTACTTTTCTAATAAAATATGGAAGTTGTTCTATTTTAATGATTCAGTTCTGATTACCTCTGGCATATTAATGAATGGCTTATATTATATTACTCCTTGTAACTCCTTTTTCCATGTTTAATAAAATAAAAGAAAAATAGATAATCATAATTCCCAACTCTATGGCATGCTAGATTAGGTTACTCCTCTGAAAATGGCAACATGTGAGCCATGTTTCAAAAGGAAGATAACTAAATTACCATTTGTTGGACAAGTAGATCTAGCTAAAGATCGATCGGATTTGATCCATTCGGATATATGCAGGCCACTAAATGTTAGTGCTCGTGGAAACTATCACTACTTCATAAGCTTTATTGATGATTATTCGACGTATGGTTATATCTACCTTGTGAGGTACAAATCTAAAACTTTTGAAAAGTTCAAAGAATTCAGATGTGAGGTGGAGAAGGTGATTACTTGAGCATAAAGTTTCTTGATTATCTAAAAGAGAATAGGATTCTCTCTCAGTGGACCCCTCCTACTACTCCTCAACTCAACGATGTTGCAGAGTATAGAAATCAAACCTTTTTGGACATAATTTGATCGATAATGAGTTTCATGGGGCTTCCTATTTCATTCTAAGGTTATGCTCTAGAAACTGTGGCATATCTATTAAATAGAGTGTCGTCAAAGTCGGTGCTAAAAACACCACCCTCTTACAAATACCTCAGGGTATGAGGGTGTGTTGCTTACGTGAAGCAGCAAGTGGGAGATAAATTAGATATAAGATCCACTTTTGTAGGTTGTGGGGTATCATGGAATCTATTGAATACTACTTCTACGATCCCTCGAAAGAAAAGGTGTTTATTTTGAGGCACGCCACCTTCTTAGAGAAGGAGTTTCTATTAGATGGAAATTACGAATTCAGAGAACTTGAAGAAATTCAAGACTTACAGAGCCTCCCAACAAATATAGTAATGGGCCAACCAGCTGAGGTTGGGCCTTCGGACACACAATCTCCTAGGAGATCCCATATAATCTCAAAGCTACTTAAAGGTATGTCTTTTTATTAGAGAACAATAATGAGAATATCCTCTTAGAAAGTGATCTAAGGTCTTATGGAGAGGCGATGTCGGACATCGACTCAGGAAGATAGTAAGAAGCCATGCAAACCAAGATGAACTTCATGTACTCCAATAAAATATGGACCTTGGTGGATCCACCATAGGAATTAATTCCAATTGGCTATAAATGGGTGTATAAGCGGAAGCTTGGAGTAAATAGAGAGGTAGCAACCTACAAAGCATGAATGGTTATGAAAGGTTATACTTAGAAGCCAAGAGTTGATTATGAGGAAAAAATTTCACCAGTAATGATGCTTAAATCTATTAGGATACTGGTTACTATATCAGTATATTATGATTACGATATATGGCAGATGATGTGAAAACTGCTTTCCTTAATGAAAATATTAAGGAAAAGATCTATATGAGGTGGCCAAAAGGCTTCATATCCAGAGGAAATGAGCAAAAGGTTTGCAAACTCCACAGATCCATTTATAGAAACAGGATTCCCAAAGTGGAACATCTGGTTCAACGAGGCAATATAGTTTGATTTCCACAAGAACCCGAATGAACCCTCTGTCTATAAGAAAGTTAGTGGGAATGCAGTGACATTTTTTATGCTATATATTAATGACATCTAACTCATTAGGAAAGATGTAGGGATACTGCAGTCAACTAAGACTTGGTTATCTAACTAGTTCTCCTTGAAGGATTTAGGAAAAGCATCCGTTATTCTTAGAATAAAGATCTATAGAGATAGGTCAAGAAGTATGATCAGACTATCTCAATCCATGTACATAGATAAAATGCTAAAAATGTTTAGCATGGAGAAATCCAAGTGAGGATCTTGCTAATGAGTCATGGCATTTCTCCCTCAAGGGCTATGTTTCCTAGGACTCCTGAGGAGAGGGAAAGGATGATCCGCATACCTTATGCATCTACCATAGGAAACATAATGTATGTTGTGTTATGAACGAGGCCTAATATCGCATATACTTTGACTGTCATAAGCAGATGTAACACCCCTTAACCTAACTACAGAGCCTAAACAAGCTGATACAGTAAGTCAAGAAATGATAATTTTTCATCATTACTAGAGTTATGGTTTTTAATAAAAGTTCATTTTTCTTAGCTATAAGAGAAAGAACTTGAATCGTTTTAAACACATCATATACATATATCAAAACTGAGTACATCTGTTTACAAAACCGTAACAGAGTGGCTTATTTAAAAATAAAATAGAGTTTTCAAAGTAAACTACAAAATAGGTCGAAGCATGGTATATGAACAAATCTCTGTCCGGCCGCTCTAGAGACTTAGTCAACCTTTAAAGCTGTACATTTTACCTGTATCACATGAATCTAATGAGCTAAAGGCTCAGTAAGATGAAACTGATGCAGTAACAAATAATAGATATGCACATCTCATAAATTATTAAATGCAATATTCTATTTAATAACTTTCATTCATAAATCATTCTTTAGGGCCCTTGAAGTGTGGTATCTAATTAATAGCGGTAGAACGTGGTTTTCGGAACCTGTTCATAATGATTGGCCAATGAGAGAACTAATACGGGGTTTCCATACTTGGTCTTTCAACCTCAGGTATTAGCCGTATTCTATCTCATTCATTGTGGCTTTCTTATACTGGTTTTTCAATCTCAAGTATTTACCACCATTTGTTTGGTCCGTCGGTCCCTCCCGCATCCCTTATCTATTCGACCATCAATCACCATACTTCATTTTTAAAAATCTTATTATATTCTTAATAGTGCCATGCTTCATGAACCATAAATGCATAAAACATTACATCATTTGGAAAATAATAACAATCACATTAAAATATGAACAACATTATATGATTCTTGTGATACAACAAATAAAATCTTCAACTTACCTCAAGTCCACTTTATAGCAAGTGAAAAGACCAATCTCTTTGGAAGATAGGATGTGTTAAAGGCCTAACATAATCAAATCATGTACCATTTAATATCTTTTTTATAAATCATTTAGTCTATTCTAGTTAAAGTTCATATACACTTTTCAATCTTTTATAAATAATTTCATATCAATTACATAAACTTAAAAATAATGCATACTCCATATTTTACTACTAATTCAAGACATTAATCATTAGGGCAGCCATTAAATAACTAATAGTTCAAACATAATTATTAGGGCAGCCCCTAAAATATGTACACAATCCAAATTAACATGACGTAAATTTGGTTCTAACTTAAATTGATTGTACCCTTCAATTAAGCAAACTAATTGCTATTGTTTTCAATCATTCAAAGAAACTTTCAAACACAATATAAGCATTAAAAATTCAATAGAAACAAGTAAATTAAACAATTTCACAAGACTATCAATTTTGCTAAAAATTAGCTTAATTAGCTTGGTTTTTTTCTTGGCTTTAAGTGTAACTTACTTAAGTTTTCAATCATACAAAAACATACTAAAACATGTAACCATCCAAGATACTACAATTTCATCATAAGAAACATTAAAAAAGAATATACCTTGATTAAGTTGGAATTAAGCTTCAAAATCAACGGTTTTCAAGCTTAAAAGGGTGGAAACTTATTCTAGTTTATGTTCTATGGATTCCTATGGATTGAATTCAATTTTTATGAGTATGAGAGTGTAGAAATTTGGGAGAAACTTAGGAGAATAAGGGCTGGTCATTTTTGAGGTGCTTCCACAATAAATATGGATGAAAATGATTTCTTTGGCCTTTCAAAGAGAGGTAAGTGGAGGGTGATGATTGGTTGCATCATGCTTGGTGTCTTCTCATGCCAAAAACCAAGTTCATGGGCTAAGGAGATGACAAAAATTGATGCTTTGGTATTATAATCTAGTGAAATGCGGTTTAGAATGGTTTTATGCAACCTAGTCAACCAACCAATCAAATTGCACCATTTTGCATACTTTTAGTTCTTAGCCAAATGTAACATATTTCAAGCAAATATTTAGGCAATTAATAACTTTAGCATATAAATAGTATGGAGAAATACAAATAATTCATTTCATAGCCATTCAACACATCAATCTTCCTTAATCGAGATACCTAGCTTTTCACTACAAAAAGGCACTTAAGGAATATGTTAAATCAAGAAACAAAAGTTTGATCTCATATTTTATATACTAATGCATGTTAAAGCATAACTAGGGCATATAATAACAATTATTCAAGTTTGTGCAATCATGCTATTTTGTATGCCATAATTCAATAATACACAGTGATTAGATGCATATTCATGCAAGATGCTTATTTTGGCTATGTAGGAGTGAATTGGGCATTACTATCCTTCCTTCCTTATAAAAATTTTGTCCTCAAAATTTGACGTATCAAATAATTCTGGATATTTGTTCTGCATTTCTTGTTCTCCTCTTTCCCATGTGGCCTCTTCTATAGAATGATTCCTTCATGATACTTTAACAAGTCGAATCCTTTTTATTCTCAACTCTTTTTCCTTCTGATCTAAAATTTGCACTGGTTTCTCTTCATAAGCTAAATCAGGAGTCAATTCCAATGGTTCATAACTCAACATATGAGAAGGGCTTGAAATGTACTTTCTCAATATAGACACATAGAAAATATTCTGAACACTAGATAATGATGGAGGTAAGGCCACTCTATAAGCTTTATCACCAACTTTTTTGAGAATCTCGAATAGGCTGACATACCTTGGAATGAGTTTTTCTTTCTTTCTAAATCTCATAACACCTTTCATGGGAGCTACTTTTAAGAACACATGATCCCTAATGGCAGACTCTAGATCTTTCCACCATTTATCTGCATAACTTTTCTATCTACTCTGCACAATCTTCATTCTCTCTCGTATCTTCTCCACTACCTTAGCGGTATGTTGAACTATTTCTGGACCAAGCAAGCTTCATTCTCCAACTTCATCCTAATGAACTGGAGATATACATTTCCTTCCATACAATGCTTATAAGGCGCCATTCCAATTGTTGATTGATAGCTATTATTATAAGTAAACTCCACTAATGGAAGCTTTACATCCCAACTCCCTTGAAAATCTAGCACACAAGCTATTAACATATCCTTTAATATCTGAATAACCCTCTCTAATTTCCCATCACTTTGTGGATGAAATGTTGTACTGAATGCAAGTTTCATTCCCATGGCACTATGTAAGCTCTTCTAAAATATAGATGTAAACTTAGGATCTCTGTCAGACACTATTGAAATTGGCACCCCATGTAAGCTGATTATCTCTTTAATATATTATTGAGCGTACTGGTCTATATTGTACGTAGATTTCACCAGAAGAAAATGGGCAGATTTAGTTAATCTATCAACAATCACCCATATGGAATTATACCCCTTTTATGTTCTAGGTAATCCAAGCACAAAGTCCATTGTAATGTGTTCCCATTTCCACTCTGGAATTAACAAAAGCTTCAACAACCCTGATGGTCTTTGATGTTCAATCTTAACTTGTTGACAAGTTAGAGATTCAGCCATAAATTTTGCTATATCTCTCTTCATTTTTGGCCACCAATAATATTGTTGTAAGTCCTTATACATTTTTGTGCTACCTAGGTGTACTGAGTAAGGAGTAGTATGAGCTTCTTCTAAAATATCTCCTTTCATGGCCTTGTCAAATGGCACATACAGTTTTCCTTTATATTGAATAATCCCATCATCAGTAATAGAGAAATCTGGCCTCTTTTTAGCCTCAATCATTCTTTTCAATCTACACAAATGCGTGTCCATCTTTTGACCTTCTCTAATTCTATCTTGAAGTGCAGGTCTCAACACTAAGGCTGACAACAAACACTTTTTCCTTTTAGGTACAATTTCAAGCTCTAATCTCTGCAAATCCAGTATTATTAACTTTTGTATAACAAAAAAAGAAGACGTGAATTTTTTGCTCAATGTATCTACAACCACATTCGCTTTACCAGGATGATAGTTGCTCACATAATCATAATCCTTCATAAGTTCTAACCATCTTCTTTATCTCATATTCAACTCTTTTTGGGTAAACAAGTACTTCAAACTCTAATGATCTGTGTATATCTCACACTTCTCACCATACAAATAATGTCTTCAAATTTTCAAGGTAAAAACCACAGCAGTAAGTTCCAAATCATGGGTTGGATAATTCTTTTCATATTCCTTCAATCACCTTGAAGCATAGGCAATAACCTTCCCATTTTGCATCAACATAGCACCCAAACCATTTTTTAAAGTGTCGCTATACACCACTAATCCATCAATTCCAGTTGGAATGGTAAGAAAAGGAGCTGTAGTCAATTTATGTTTCAGTTCTTCAAAACTTCTTTCATAAGCATTGGTCCACAAGAACTTCACATTCTTTCTTGTCAACATTGTCATTGGAGTTGCTATCTTTGAAAACCCCTGAGCAAATCGTCGGTAGTACCTTGCTAATCCCAAGAAACTCCTTACTTCTGATACATTTATTGGTGTTGGCCACTTAATGACAGCTTCTACCTTGCTCGAATCAATAAAAATACCATCCTTTGATACTGCATGACCTAGGAATACCACTTGTTCAAGCCAAAACTCACACTTCTTGAATTTAGCATACAACTATTTTTCTTTAAGAATTTGTAGCACAATCTTCAAATGTTCTTTGTGCTCTTCTTTATCATGTGAATAAATTAAGATGTCATGAATAAACACAATCATAAATTTATCAAGATATTGCTTGAACACCCTATTCATTAGATCCATAAAATCTATAGGGACATTGGTTAAACCGAAAGGCATCACTAGAAATTCATAATGTCCATACCTTGTTCAGAATGCAGTCTTTGATATGTCTTCTTCCTTTATCTTCAATTAATGATACCCAGAGCGCAAATCAATCATAGAAGATACAGATGCTCCCTGTAATTGATCAAAAAAATCATCTATTATTGGGAGTCGATACTTATTCTTGACTGTTATTTTATTCAACTCTCTATAATCAATACACAACTGCAATGTACCATCCTTCTTTTTCACGAACAACACAGGTGTTCCCCAAGGAGAATAACTAGGGCGAATAAAACTATTATCAAGCAATTCTTGCAATTGAACTTTTAACTCTTTCAATTTGGTTGGTGCCATTCGATATGGTGCTTTAGAAATAGGAGTAGTTCCGGCATAACATCAATCACAAATTCGATCTCTCGATTCAGTGGTAGTCCCGGTAAATCATCTGGAAATACCTCAAGAAATTCTTGAACCACATCTACATTTTCTGGCTTCAAATGTGCTTCAACTGAGGTGTCCAGAACACTTGCCAAATATCCAACACAACCTTTATTCAACATCTTTTGAGCTTTCAAAGTAGATATAATTGGTAAGGACCGTGAGAATGAGATACCATAAACATAAACTGTTCTTCCCCAGGTGGGTGAAAAATCACAATCTTCTTGTTACAATCAATTGTTGCATGATATTTGGTAAGTCAATCCATACGTAGAATAACCTCAAAATTTGGCATCGGTAAAACAACAAGATCTACATAGAGAGTCCTATCACTAATCTGAATAAAACAAGCCCTTAACATTTGATGGAATCCATTTCTTCCCCGAATGGAACAATCACAATGTACCTTACTTTTAATAAATTAGGTGTAATGCCCAATTTTCTCACAAATGCACATGATGCAAATGAATGCGTAGATCCAGAATCTATCAATGCAATTGTAGGTATCCTAGAAATTAAAATAGTACCTGTGACTACGAAAGCATCTGCATCGGCTTGTTCTTGTGTCATTGCATACACTCTTCCCCAAACTTTCCCCTACACTGTTGGGCAATCCAGGCTTTTTACACTTAAAGCAACGATTAGTACCACTATAGCATTCCCCAAAATAATTCTTCCCACACTTAACACATTTAGGCCTTTCAACTGTAGTAGAAGTCTGCCCAACTCTAGGACGCTTTTCATTCCCTTAGTTTGATTTTTGCTCTCTTTTCTTCCACTTATTCAGATTTCTGGGAGTGAATACTTGCTTCTTTTGTTGATGAAATTTCTCAATCTCTTTCTCATCTAAGTCAGCCATCAAAGCCTTATCCACCAGTTCCCTGAACTCTGTTACTGAAGACATTCTCACATCTCTTCTAATTTCAGGATTAAAGCCCCTCAAGAAATGATCCATCTTCTCATTGTTGTCTCTGGCGATGTATGGCACGTACTTGCAACCCTGTTCAAATTTTCTCACATAATCACATATAGACATCCCTCCTTGTTTTAACTCTAAAAATTCTTTTACTTTGAGCGACCTAGCATCTCTAGTGAAATACTTATCATAAAATATTATTTTAAACCTCTCCCAAGTTAGCTCTTCCATATTCACTGCAAGTTTAGCTCCTTCCCACCAGGTTCTAGCATCCTTCTTCAACAAGAAGATTGCACAGAGTACCTTCTCAGCATCATCAATTCTCATGTAGTCAAAGATAGTATCCAATGATTTAACTCATTCCTCTGCAACCATAGGATCAGACCCACCAGTAAAATCAACAGGTTCTTTGTTCCATATCTAGCAATTGTGTATCTGTTTACCATGCATTCTAGTTTGTTGTTGAATGAGATCAGTCAAATTGTCCACCACACTATGATAACCCTCATGATCATCCATTGTCTTCCTTTTTGGTGCCATGACCTGATATGCATTACCCAATCTCATTCCATTTATTAGTCAATAATAAATGCATAATCATCATAGTAACATGGAATGAAATATAATCAAATAAACATAAAAGCAAATAAATAAGTAGTTGATCGAGTTTTCCAGCCAGAATGTGTTCATATGCCTTCTTCTATCTACAGGAACGACTAAACCTCCGCTTTGATACCACAAACTGTAACACCCCTTAACCTAACTGCAGAGGCTAAACAAGCTGATACAGTAAGTCAAGAAATCTTAATTTTTCATCATTACTAGAGTTATGGTTTTTAATAAAATTTCCCTTTTCTTTAGCTATAAGAGAAAGAACTTGAATCATTTTAAACACACCATATACATATATCAAAACTGAGTACATCTGTTTACAAAACCATAACAGAGCGGCTTATTTAAAAATAAAACAGAGTTTTCAAAATAAACAACAAAACAGGTCGAAGCATGGCACATGAACAAATTTCTGTTTGGCCGCTCTAGAGACTCAATCAACCTCTAAACCTGTACATTTCCACCTGTATCACATGAATATAATGAGCTAAAGGCTCAGTAAGATGAAACTAATGTAATAACAAATAACATATATGCACATCTCATAAATCATTAAATGCAATATTCTATTTAATAACTTTCATTCATAAATCATTTTTTAGGGCCCTGAAGTGTGGTATCTAACTAATAGCGATAGACTGTGGTTTTCGGAACCTGTTCATAATGATTGGCCAATAAGAGAACTAATACGCGGTTTCCATACTTGGTCTTTCAACCTCAGGTATTAGCCGTATTCTATCTCATTCATTGTGGCTTTATTATACCGGTTTTTCAACCTTAAGTATTTGCCACCATTTGTTGAGTCCGCCGTCCCTCCCTCATCCCTTGTCTACCCGACCATCAATCAAGTACCATACTTCCTTTTTTAAAAACCTCATTATATACTTAATAGTGTCATGCTTCATGAACCATAAATGCATCAAACATTACCTCATTTGACAAATAATAACAATCACATTAAAATATGAACAACATCATATGATTCTTGTGATACAACAAATGAAAGCTTCAACTTACCTCAAGTCCACTTTATAGCAAGTTAAAAGACCAATCTCTTTGGAAGATAGGATGTGTTAAAGCCTAATATAATCAAATCATGTACCATTTAATATTCTTTTTATAAATCATTTAGTCTATTCTAGTTAAAGTTCATATACACTTTTCAATCTTTTGTAAACAATTTCATATCAATTACATAACCTTAAAAATAATGCATACTCCATATTTTACTACTAATTCAAGACATTAAACATTGGGCAGCTATTAAATAACTAATAGTTCAAACATAATTATTAGGGCAGCCCCTAAAATATGCACACAATCCAAATTAACATGACATAAATTCCATTCTAACTTAAATTGATTGTACCCTTCAATTAAGCAAACTAATTGCTATTGTTTTCAATCATTCAAAGAAACTTCCAAACACAATATAAGCATTTAAAAATCAATAGAAACAAGTAAATTAAATAATTTCACAAGACTATCAATTTTGCTAAAAATTAGCTTAACTAGCTTGGTTATTTTTTGGCTTCAAGTGTAACTTACTTAAGTTTTCAATCATACAAAAATATACTAAAACATGTAACCATCCAAGATACTACAATTTCATCATAAGAAATATTAAAAAAGAATATACCTTGATTAAGTAAGAATTAAACTTCAAAATCAATGGTTTTCAAGCTTAAAAGGGTGGAAACTTATTCTAGTTTGTGTTCTATGGATTCCTATGGATTGAATTCAATTTTTGTGAGTATGAGAGTTTAGAAATTTGGGAGAAACTTAGGAGAATAAGGGCTGGTCATTTTTGAGATGCTTCTACAATAAATATGGATGAAAATGATTTCTTTGGCCTTTCAAAGAGAGGTAAGTGGAGGGTGATGATTGGTTGCATCATGCTTGGTGTCTTCTCTTGCCAAAAGCCATGTTCATGGGCTAAGGAGATGACAAAAATTGATGCTTTGGTGTTATAATCAAGCGCAATGCGGTTTAGAATGGTTTTATGCAACCTAGTCAACCAACCAATCAAATTGCACCATCTTGTATACTTTTAGTTCTTAGCCAAATGTAACATATTTCAAGTAAATAGTTAGGCAATTAATAACTTTAGCATATAACTAGTATGGAGCAATATAAATAATTCATTTCATGACCATTCAACACATCAATCTTCCTTAATCGAGATACCGAACTTTTCACTACAGAAAGGCACTTAAGGAATATATTAAATCAAGAAACAAAAGTTTAATCTCATATTCATGTACTAATGCATGTTAAAGCATAACTAGGGTATATAATAACAATTATTCAAGTTCGTGAAATCATGCTATTTTGTATGCCATAATTCAATAATACACAGTGATTAGATGCATATTCATGCAAGATGCTTATTATTGGCTATGTATGAGAGAACTGGGCATTACAGCAGATATCAGTCTAATCCAAATGAGGAACACTAGAAGGCTGTAAAGAATATCCTGAAGTACTTCAAAAGGATTAAAGATATCTTTCTTGTATACAACTCTAGAGAACTAAAACCAGAAGGTTATACTAATTTTAGTTTTCAGTCTAATATAGACAACTCAAAGTCAATGTCCAGATATGTATTCACCTTAAATAATGGTGCGGTCAGCTAGAAGAGTTTCAAGCAGAAGACGATCGTAGATTCTACCACCAAGGCTAAATAGATTGTTACATGTGATGCAACAAAGGAAACTGTTTGGATAGGGAACTTCATCCAAGAGTTGGGTGTGGTTCCATCTATTGTTGATCATGTATTGATATACTCTGATAACAACAGAGCTATTGCACAAGAAAAAGAGGCATTAAAGAACCAAGCACATCATGAGAGATACCATTTGGTCAGAGAGATCAATGGTAGAGATGACGTTGTAGTGGATAGAGTCACCTCAGCAAAAATTTAGTAGACCCACTGACCAAAATATAATAGACATCTCGAGAAGATGGGCCTGAAGTATATGTACAAATGGCATTATAGCAAGTGGGAGATATTAGAATATTGCCTAACATGCTAATTATATTCGACCTCTTTTATACTATTTTATTTATAAAAATAATCTTTTTCAAACCATATTAATGAAATAGGCGAATTTCTTTATCTTAAATTCCATTTTTATAATTAGATAAAGTCCTTAGACCAAACTTATTATGAGACATGGTCACACATTTGATGGTGATCATGGAATATGCCTTTATGGATTTGGTTTTAAATTAGTTCTGAGTCAAGGGCTTTTTGAGATGGGATATTGAATAGTCCAATAGACTTGCGCATATGATGCATGCTCGCATGAGGTGGATGTCTTGCTCTATAGACATTATCATAGTGACGCTAGTATATGCATGAGGGTGCTTGTTAGAACAAGTATGCTGAACAGACCCAATGTTAATTGAAAACTTGTTTGTCAAAAAAACAATCCATGTTACAATAGTACATGATTAGTTCTTTGACTTGAGGCAACATAAAAGGCTTGTGCATGTCGTATTTTATTTTGATGTATCTTCTGATTGCCTGACAATCACAAAAGGGATACGTTGGATGTTGCATTGATATGTATGGAGGTTAATAACTGACCAACAAAGGATCCGTCACTTTTCGGACAGAACAAGTAAATCTCCTATATTTTCATAGTTCTTAACTCAGAAGTTCTTGGTCAGGATAGAATGAATTTTAGATAAGGTTTTCTAATAATTCGTCATTAGTCATTGAAACTTGAAATGAAACCATAGTTATTGAGCAATTAGGGTTTTGACTATTATTCATGCCTTATACTCAATGGGGAGATTAGTTGATGGAAGGATCTTATGTGTATGATATTCATAATTGAAATCACTCACCATGTCACCTAAGTCTAGGTAGGCATGATACACTTGCTAGGTGTTTTGCATGACCTATGAGGTTCTTTAAATTAAAGAGTTAATTTCAAACGGATTAATTAATTGGATTTATTAATCAGACTAATTATTATTATTCATAAATTGCAAAATTTGCATGCCCACTGCAAGCTTAGTTGTGACCAAAAGGGTCACACACAATTTGAGATGGAATATTTTTACCTTAGGAATTGATCAAGGGGTTGGATCTAATTAATTAATGGAGATTAATTAATTGGGGCTGAAATTTATTCAATGAGTTGAATTAATTATTTAATTAAATAATTAGATTATTTAGTTGAACCTAGTAAGATTAGGAAGTCTAATTGGAGTGAAATAATTATTTGAATAAATCAAATTAATTGTGTAATCTATAAGTTAATTTAATTATTAAACTAATTTGCTCAATTAAATAATTAGATTATTTAATTAGGCTTAATTTTATTAGGAGGGATAGATGGAATTAATTAATTAAATTTGGGCTAAAATAATTAATTAGATTAATTAATGGATTTATTTTAAGTCCAAGCCCAATTCGAAAAGGCCTATGAAGGTGGTTGAAATAGATTGAAACTCAAGAGTTTGGAATTCTTGGAAAACCTTAAATATATTTGGAGGATATGAAAGGGATAAAGTTAGAAGAAGTTTGGATAAATCAAAATATCTTTCAACCAATTAAGGGGAGACCAAAAATACCAAAAGTGGGACTCTTGGAATTTTGGAATATCCTATATAAACATTGCACGGCCAAAAATTTGAGGCAAGTAATAGCCTTCATCTTTCGGCCATTTAGAGAAAGAATGAGAAGAAAATTGTTTTCTCCTTCATCCTTTTCTACCAAAAATTCCATTATTAATTGTAAGTATTAATTCTTTTATCACAAGATGATAACAAGAATTAATATTCTCTATACACACTCCATAAACTAGGTTAGAATAGAAATCAAAATTGCTAGCAGAATTCTGATTTTGTGTTCTTGCTCAAAGTGTGGACCACTTTATAGGGAAGACACGTGGATCCTTATGAACCAAGTTTAGAAAAGGGGCTAGCAATTAATTGGTTCCAACCCTACGGTAGCTAGAGTGTATAAGAAGGTATAAATTGAAACTTTAATTATTTACTACAACCGTTGGAAATTGCAAGATCATTATAAATTGCATCGGATCTGGGATATTACTATAATTGTTATGGTATGATGTTTTTAAATTTTTTAATTGTTGCTGTGCATACCCTGGATCACGAGAATACAACACTATTTATCGCAACCTGAATTTTTTGGTCATGTCTCGGATGCTTTTTCTTTTTTTTCTGTTGCATTTTTATATTGAGCCCCATTTTTTCCAATTTTGTACCTACACATAATTATCATAAAATAAGGCAAAATTTTATCAATTGTAAGGAAATGAAACATGTGTAATTGTGCTCATAGAGTGTGGGAAATATTATAATTTTTTAGCCTATCAACTATCCCAAACTTACCTTTTTGCTCGTCCTCAAGGTAAATTCAAAATCAAAAAAATCATAAGCCCATACCTTGATTATAAATTACTAAGATTGATCAACTAATTCAAATATCTCATCAAAAATAAATCCTACAATTACTAAGCTTGGTCAACTAATTCAAATGTCTATATTATTAGAGTAGTGTCCGACGCGCTAATTAGATTGGATATTTTTTACACTCTTGTATTTGTAAAAATAATCTTTTTCAAATCATATTAATAAAATAGGAAAATTTCTTTATTTTAAATTGCATTTCGTAATTAGATAAATTCCCTAGACCATACTTAGCTACGAGGTATGGTCATGCATTTTATGGTGATCATGGAATATGCCTCTATGACTTTAGTCTTAAATTAGTTCTGAGTTGAGCGCTTTCTGAGATGGGACATCGTAGCTCAATAGACTCATGCATTTAATGCATGTTCGCATGAGGAGGATATCTCGCTCCATGGACATTGGGGTAGTGACAGTAGTGTATATATGCAGGTGCTTATTAGGGAATAAGTACAATGAACAGGCCCGATGGAGATTCTTAATTGGAAAAATATTTTTTGAAATAAAAATTTCCATGCTACGATATGTGATACCTGAGCCTCTCACTACTCACTTGGTTAAATATGATTCATGCATTACATGCTACTTATATGCTAATTTTCATTAACATCTGCATGACATATATAACATTCTTAATTATTAAACTTAATTTTGAAACTCTCGCACGGTATTGATTATCGAATCCCCTAACATAAAATGTTAATTCAACATTGGGATAAGAAAAAAATTAGGTATCGACATAATGAATATTACTAAGTTACACGTTATAATTTTTAGAAGTGTTAAAGGTGTCACTAGTAAGTTTATACCATTTAATAAGGGTTTTATTCACCGTAGTTATTCTCCTTGGGGAGTACCTGTGTTGTTCGTGAAAAAGAAGGATGGTATATTGCGATTGTGCATTGATTATAAAGAGTTGAATAAAATAACAATCAAGAATAGTATCCACTCCCAAGAATAGATGATTTATTTGACCAATTGCAGGGAGCATCTATATTTTCTAAGATTGATTTGAGCTCTGGGCATCATCAATTGAAGATCAAGGAAAAAGACATACCAAAGACTGTATCCGAACAAGGTATGGACATTATGAATTTCTAGTGATGCCTTTCGGTTTAACCAATGCCCCTACAACTTTTATGGATCTAATGAATAGGGTGTTCAAGCAATATCTTGATAAATTTGTGATTGTGTTTATTGATGATATCCTAATTTATTCACAGGATAAAGAAGAGCGCAAGAACATTTGAAGATTGTGTTGTAAGTTCTTAAAGAAAAATAGTTGTATGCTAAATTCAAGAAGTATGAGTTTTGGCTTGAACAAGTGGTATTCCTAGGTCATGTAGTATCAAAGGATGGTATTTCTATTGATCCGGGCAAGGTAGAAGTTATCATTAAGTGGCCACACCAACAAAAATATCAGAAGTAAGGAGTTTCTTGGGATTAGCAGGGTACAATCGATGATTTGTTAAGGGGTTTTCAAAGATAGCAACTCCAATGACAATGTTGACAAGAAAGAATGTTAAGTTCTTATGGACCGATGCTTGTGAAAGAAGTTTTCAAGAATTGAAACATAAATTGACTACAGCTCCTGTTCTTACCATTCCAATTGGAATTGGTAGATTCATGGTGTATAGCGATGCTTCAAAAAATGGTTTGGGTATTGTTTTGATGCAAAATGGGAAGGTTATTGCCTATGCTTCAATTCAATTGAAGGAATATAAAAAGAATTATCTAACCCATGATTTGGAACTTGTTGCTATGGTTTTTGCCTTCAAAATTTGGAGACATTATTTATATGGTGAGAAGTGTGAGATATACACAGATCATAAGAGTTTGAAGTACTTCTTTACCCAAAAAGAGCTGAGTATGAGACAAAGAAGATGGTTAGAACTTGTGAAGGATTATGATTGTGTGATCAATTATCATCCTAATAAAGCGAATGTGGTTGCAGATGCATTGAGCAAAAAATCCACGTCTTCTCTTTTGTTATACAAAAGTCAATCTTTTTTATGTTATCTAAGTGTGATAAATTTTTTGGAGTGAATGAATATGTCTATAGGTGTCAAAATCATCATGCAAATTAATGTGACAACTAAAAAAATGTGAAATTGTGAATCTGTCCCAGTTGGTTCATTAACATGTTCCAACATAGATGTGGTGCATTATGTTATAAAAGTTATAATACATAAATTAAAAGAGGTTAGTATATATTTAAGACGTGGATTAAGTGGTAAAGTTGTAGTTAAAGTGAGATTCAAGATTTTTATACTACATTAGGTATAATGAACTTGTTAATTGAGGATTGTGATTGATTTCTTGTATTTTTACATATTGTTTCACATCTAAGGTTGGGGAGTAATACTTAAAAAACCAAGAAGTAACACAACCAATAAAAGGTAAGTGAAAATCCATTTACAACTACAATGCATGGGCATAATATTTCTTGCCTTATCTATATTAAATATGATCCTTGTGCCTTGATGAGTGTATTATGAGTATTATAAATGTCTTATAGTGCATATGTTGCTTGGATGATGGGACATGGGATCCGTTGTGTCATTGAACATGCCATTCATCAACATTTACATGTGCATGCATAACATGTGCTTACAGTTGAGGTTTTGCATGCATGACCTTATTTTTAAAATAAAAATATTTTGCTTGGCCACTACTAGTGTATCGAAGCCTGTGTGGCTTATTTATATGATATTTTGGGGTGCCACAAGTATTAGTTCTCGGAGGATCATAGGGGTGGACAGGGGGTGTGCCTCTGGTGGTCACGAGAGGGTGGACCACTTGATTGTGTCTTTATCGACGCCACTGGTGGTAAAACTTCTAGAGAATGGGGTGGACCTCTGGTGATCCCAGGAGATGGCCTCGGACTGTGTCGATCTGTTTATGGCCATGTGATTATTGATATTATTGAGAGCTCTATCCGGTATATAATAGGTGGGCCAAGGGCCCGATGATGGAAAATGACTTTGAATGAGCTATTTTTGATGCAAGAGCTTGTATTTTTGTCATGATCTCATAGAAATGCATTGTGTTAGATTATCCCTTCATCATGCATGATTTTGACTTACTCAGCATTAGCTCACACAGTTCATGCATTGTTCACACATACCTGAGACTCTGAGGCTTACTGGGCTGATTGTTGGAGCTCCTACAGGCTTCTGAGGATTACTATATATGCATGACGACCTGCAGGGTTGTGTTGTGGGCATATTTTAATTTTTACAATCATTATTATTGTGTAAATTGTTATCCATATATAAAGGGTTACAAGATGCAAAATGTCCTTACTTCTTCCAAAAGTATAGGCTATTATTTTGATTTTTGAGTCTATCGTATTATAACTTTGGGATGTCATGTCCTATATAACTCTTGAAATTTTATAGTAAATAAGTTTGAGAATAGCATTACTGTGATGGGTGTTGTGTTTTTTTTATATAAACGGTGATTTTTCTACATACAGGGTTATACGTAAGAAAATATTTTTACTATTTTTAAAAGTGCTACAATTGACAAAAAATATTATATATATACAAATGTACACACATGTTCTACCTTGTCAAAATTATTGTTATATCAATATCTATATTTAGGGATGGGGGTGTTACAAAGTGGTATCAAAGCCCAGTTTGTGGTTCTGTAAACTATCCATATTCATGACTTTTGAAACTATTGGAGCTCAACCATGCCAATAAATTTTATTTTTTTTATAATTCATTTTGTATTTCATGAATAATATTGGCTATGTGTTTTAAGATTTTGTATAAAATAATGTTGAGGCAGACTCATAAAAAATAACAGGTATAAAATTTATGTTTGGTATTCTATCTTAGGAGTTACATATTCTCTATTGTCCGTTGAGTATGTAATAAGACTGATAAGGTACTTGATATATATAAGAGGTCAGTTACAATGTTTTATTTCCTTTGAGAGAGTTCAAGATCAACCAATTAGATTTTAAGAGCTTTAGATTAATTTTGTAATATTGGCTAGGATTATGATATAACCTTTTGTGTAAATTGATTTATTGAGAATTATGCATTATGGATTATTTCAGGATTATTAAGACTTTTAAATTCTAGTTGATGAAAATTTAGAACTTTTATGGAGGCCATTGCAGGAAAATGTTTACTATTTATAGAAAATAAAGAAGCTTGTCAAATTATAATTTTCTAGAGTTACCGTGAAAGGGAGTTATAAGAAGAGTTATTATCGATCTTTGGGTTATGTTAGAATTTTTAAAAATGACCAAGTTTACTAAAAATCTATTTGTGTGATCTTAGATATCTTGATACATATTGATAAGAATTTTTCAGGCATGCTAGTGACTAACAAATTGATTTTATCTCGATATAGTTGTAAGAACAAATCTAATCTCTTTTTTTTTAGTTCATCATATACACCTATTGGAATTCGATGAACCTTAAGTGACATTGTTATAATATTGGGCAAGACATTAAGTTTTAGTGCTTTTCCTAAACAAGCTCCACTTCATATTCACCTGGAAGAAAGATGAATCTTGAGGTTATGTATTATTTATTGCAACTGAATTGAGTAATAACTTGTAATAAGTACATATTTTTCATACTAAGGTTTATTTAATAAATTAAGAGGAGTTATTGTGATCTTGAGGATTGATTTTAAGTTTGAATTAATTATGAGTTTCTTGTTGTGCCATTGGGTTGACTAATACCTTAATTATTTTGATATACACGATGAATAATATGTTTGATGATTCTATAAGGGTATGTTGGGGTAATATTCATTGATGATATCTTAGTATACAATGAGGAGAAATATGATTGGCATTTCAATATAATATTGGAAACTCTAAGGAAGTAGAAAATTATTTGTTCAATTTAATAAATGCAATCTTTTGGTTATGTAATACAATATTCATTTTTGGGACTAGTAATTTTCTTAAGAAGGTGTCTTTGTGACAATTCAAAACTTCGAGGTTGTACTAAAATAGAGAAGACCAATAAATATAATAGAAATAAGAAATGTCTTTTTCGGGTTTGTGATATTATTGGGTATTCAGTCAAAGTTTCTCCTAAGTTGTTACCGTTGTATTTCATCATACATGTAGGTATATGAAATTTGAATGGTTCGCTAAGTGAGAAGAAATCTCTAATTACTTAAAGAGAAATTATTTGAGCTTTGGTAGTGACTCCAACTTTAAACATAAGTTATGAATTGTGTATAGTGGTGTTATCTCATTATTTTTGCAATATAAAAAAGTTATTCAACATTCTTCCAGTTAATTAGATTATTTATGTAACACTACATGTGACATTACAAAACCGAAGTACTTGAAATGTCTATATACTCAAAAGGAACTGAACTTTAAGAAAAGATGAATATTATTAGTAAGTGAATATATTGTATAATCCATATAACTACAGATGTCATTGGAATGAAATATCTCAATAGACTAATATTCATACAAATGTTACATCATAAACTATTATGCCAATTGAGGGTTGTATAGAGGATGAATTAGAGTAAATGATAAATTATCCATTTATTAATATTTTGGTAAGACTGATTTTGATTGATCCAATTTCAAATGCTCAAAATAAGATTGTTGAAAGGTTAAGAATAAGAAGAAAGTCATAAAAGGCAGTTAAATAGATTTTTGTGATAAGTGATAATAATCTCATAATAAGAGATAAATGTGAAAATGAGGGATAAGAAATTGCAAGACTAAATTTTAGGTGATGATCATGTACCTTTTTATTTGTTTATTTAGTAAAATGAATGATGATTGTGATTTCAAGAAAATGTACAGATATTGGATACTGGATGAGCAATTATGGGATATATTGTTAATATTTGGTTTGCCACAAAAAAGGGATATATGTAAAAGTCCATATGTTGGAATTACTTAGTTTTACTTTTATTTTTAGGTGGAAATGGGAAGGCATTCAAAAAATTTGTACATGATAATGGAATTGGGTTATTGTTCATAGGTTATCAGAATATGCTCATTCTTTCTCAATTTACCCTAGGTATTCCATGAAAATCTATGGAAAGATAAATATAGAGGAAGCGGTTAGACTTTATGGTTTATTAGTGTCTATTAGTTCTGATGTAGATTTAAGGTCTTTGTTTACTTCCTAGAAGATCTTACATTAGGTATTGGGAACAAAATTATATTTTAGTATTGTGATCATCCATGCATCAATGGGCAACTAGGACAAACAAATTAGGCTTTGCAAGATATGCTTAGAGATTGTGCATTAGATAATTGATGTCAATTGAAAAAATTATTTCTTGGGAGGGATTTCTTATAACTACAGTTATAAGGCTACTTGGGATAGTTCTCTATGAGGCATTATATGATAGCAAAAATATAGGTCATAATTTTATTGAAATAAATTTGGTGTTCTTTTAGGCTGGATATGAATTGGGAAATGATAGAAGTTGTAGAACAAATTATCAATGTATGGAAACTAGTTAGAGGTAACCATAGAGTTATGCAGATAAAAGAGGAATATCATTGCAATTTATGATAAGGGATCAAATTTTTGAAGGTGTCTCCAATGAAAGGGGATTATACAACTTGGGCAAAAAAAAATTTTTGGGGATGTTACACACAAACTTGATCCTACGTACAATGGTTTGGTTTGCATTACTCAGAGAATTGGGGATATTGCTTATAAAATCAACCTCTTTGCATCAATGTCTGCAATTCGCAATGTGTTTCCTGTGTTCATTTTAAGAAAGTATATCATGAATCTAGGCATCTACTAAAGAAGGAACCAATGGAACCAAACTGAGGTAAAAAATATGAAGAAAGACCTATAAAGATTTTAGCAAGGGATGTAAAGCAACTTCAAGATGAGAATATCTCATTAGTGAAAGTACTGAGGAGAATTCATTCAACATAATAAGCTACTTGAGAAATGAAGCATAAAATGATAATTAAATATCTAGAGCTTTTTGGTAAGTAAACTTTCGGGGATGAAATTTTTATAAGGAGGGGATGATGTAATAACCAAGCCTCACACTTCTCACTTGGCTAGTATAATCCATGTATTACATGCTAATTTTATATGCTACTTGCATTTCTATTGACATTGCATAATTTATTTTATTTTATACGATATTTTTGAATATTAAACTTAATTCTGAAGCTCTTGCACGATATTAGTTATTGAATTTCCTAATTTAAGTAGTTGATCTTATATTGAAATGAGAACAAAATGAGGTTGATCAATATTTTATATAGATGGGATATATAAGTTATAATTTTAGAAGTGTTGAAAGTGTTGCTAGTAAGCTTATACGGTTTGATTCGATTTCATCTAGGTATTTCAAAAGTATGTATCGATAAATTGCATATTTGGGACATTGGACATAAGATACTATGATTCAAAGGTGATATTACAATATTCATTTATGTATAAGATTATATAATTTTTAATATGGATAATTATTCAAGAATTGGGTGACAATCGGGTAAGAAATTAAATGAATAGCTAGGAAATTAGCTTATTAATTATCTATGGTATATTGTGGTAATTAAAATAGAATGCAATAAAATTAATGTATAGTAAGACACATCTGATCTAGGCTTGAAAGATGGGTGAAAGGTTAGATTTATACCACAACCTACCACCTCATGCTTGCTACCAAGCTTAAGCAAGCACCTCAAGTGCCACCTCAAGCTTTCCTTCACCCTTAGCCATTTACCCATGACCCTCAACCATTTTTCATTCATTTTCAAGGTCCAAACTCATGTCAAAATCTCTCTAAGCTGGTTCTAAGTGATTCCAAGTGATAGAAAAAGGCAAAGGAAGCAAAAGGGAGTTGTAATCACAAGTA
>CM033108.1:16033662-16069814 GCA_019321725.1 Paulownia fortunei
GTACAGTGTTAACTTTTAAACTTGATGTTTCTCATTGACATCGTAGAAACTAGATGTTGTGGTAAACATAAAAGTTGTAGATCTATTTCTTAGCTTTCTACTAGATTAAGAATCAAGTTAATATAATATTTGTGCAAAGACTTAAGAGTGAAATACAAACATTGCCATCAGTAGCAGCATAATTCGGATTTTCCAACATTTCAACCAAGTTTTTGATTTTTTTCCATTTTCTTCCCTTTTTGTCATTACCTACAAAATTTTAAACTAAATACATAAAAAATAACAAAAAAACTTGAAAACAAACTAAATGTTAATTAAAAGGTATATGAATTATTGGTATAAAACTAACTTATCATGTGCATGGAGGTTTGTCAATGGTCAACATAGAATTCAACTCTTGTCTTTTGACAAGAGAATCTCCTGTGTTTTTAAAGTTCATGACTCGAAGCCCTTGGCCAAGTCAGGATGAATTTTGATTCTTCAGGAGTCACTAGACTTGAAATAGGATCATAAATATTGAATTAGTTGAGGTTTCAAATTATAATTTATACCTTAGATTCGATCGAGAGATTAGTTGTTAGAAGGACCATACATGTATGGGGCTCGCAACAGAAATAAGTTTACTTGACGTTTCACTTAATACTAGGTAATCATGCTACTTGCTAGGTGTTACCATGATTTGTAGGTTATTGGAATTAAAGAGTTAATTCTAAGTGTATTAATTTATCTGATTAATTAATCAAATAATTGTTATTCGTAAGTTAAAAAAGTTGTAAGCCTACTGCTAGTATTAGTTGTGAACCTAACAGGGTCACACATAATTTCGTGTGTTGACATTTCAAAATTGGTAAATTTAATTGTTGGATAAAATTAATTAATTAGAGTTTTAATTTAATTCAATTTAATTAATTAAATCTAATTTGATCAGGAATCCCAATAAATGGAGTAGAATAAATTAATTAGTTGGACTTTATTGAAGTCCAAGCCCAATACCAATAATTAGTGGCCTAATTGTAGGAGCCCACTAGATAAATAAAGTGAAATGAATATAATAGAATTTATCTTTAATTATATATAATATATAAATTAGATATATACATATGTATATATATTTGACTTTATATATGTATACATATATAGATATATGTATATATATATGTATGGAGAGAATTTTAAAAGTTAAAATCCCTATAATTAAGGATACGGCTGAATTTTAGGAGGCTAATGTAGTCTTGATTATGGCCATATACATTAAAGAGAGAGGGTTGGCTAGTTAATTTTGGATAATGGGGATTATTCAAAATTAGACCAAAATACAACTGTGTATTAAGCCACTTAGTGGCCGATTTCAAGAGGGATTATAACTCTGGAAATTGGCCCAACACCCATTTGTTTTTAAAGGTGGCCAAAAAATTTCACAAAAAATAAGCAAGCCTTCATTTTATTTTTTCAAAAATTTACAGCTCTCACATAGAAGAAAAATAAAAATAGTTTTTTCATCTTCTACTCTCATTTTTTCTATTTCTCTTCAAAAAGGTTTAAAGAATAATTAAACTATAACTATCCATCTACACAAATACAATCTCCAATCACTAATTAATTAAGGGAATGTGATTCTTCTCCAATAATCAAAATCATAAACAAAATAAATTCTACTAGCGAATAACTTATTTCTGTATCTACATCCAAAAAGTGGACATTTTAGAGACGAGGCAATAAAATCCCTACTTCTGGCGAGGTTACGAAGTTTTGATGATAGCCACAAAACCAGGAATTGATTTCTTTTCCATCATCATCACATGAGGGTAATTTCTAAATCTTTTCAACAAATCAATTTTTTTATTTTATATAAAATAATAACGAAGTGCAAATTGATAAAATTGCTACGAGAACTAATAGAGCTCGTATTTATTTTGGATAGATGTATTTATTTATTTAGTAAAGAGAATCCAACACCAAGAAGCACTTGGTTTATAGTCGTCAGCTCGACTATCTTCTTTGCTCATCCCGAATTTAAAAATAAGTGTTTATTATGCCACGGCTTTATGGGCTCTAAGAGTGTAGAGGATCCTTCATGAAAGGCAAGGCGAGGATAATTCGAAATCATATCAAGGGCCTTTGGGACATCATTAAGTGTATTGCCTATTACCATGAATGGTGTGCCAAACCTTGTAAAGATATACCTATCTTTTTCCATATCAAAGGTGAAAAAAACTATAGAGCACAAGAATTAATCACCATTCCCAAGCAAACCGTTAGTCACCCTAATAGGCCTTGTTTCATCCAGTATATACTTCTTCAAATTAGACTTTGAATTAATGCTTGCATCTAGATCACATATTGTTATTTCACAAGTAGAGTTTCCAATTGAATAAGAGATAAAACTCCCTGAATTGGTAAGCACATGAGTGGTTTCTCTTGCAAGATGGCATTGTACTTTTCAATAGTCTCGCACTCCTTTAATTGTTGTTGTGAGAGGAAGTCCTTTTTATCCACCATAGAGTTTGACTCAACCTTGCTCTTGTTTAAGAGTTGAGGGCAAGAAGCCTTTGATAATGGCTCTTGGGAAAGGTTTGATTAAATTACAACTAGGCCTTTTTTCACTTCAACAATAGCCATTTGTGTTGTTTCCTCTTGTCCACTCTTGCCCAATTCGTCAACTCTGAAGGGGGATTCTAACTCTTCATCACTTGTCAAAATATTAACACTACTAAACTCTTCCTACACCTCATTTACCTTAAATGTGCAAGGTAAGTTTTTTAGTTGCTCATCAACTAGTGTATTGGTCCGCTCACTAAGTTGGCATTCCAATCTCTAAAGTGATATTGATGTAGTTTGGAATCTAGCCTCGGTATTTTTTATAAATTAAGTCAGTACTTCTTCCAAATTTGACTCTTTCTATTGAGGTGGATAAGTAGGTTCACACCATGTCATATTGTGATCATTTTTCCCTTGAAAAATTCAAGTGAACTTGCCATCCGTGATTGTACGTGTTGGAGAAAAAAATGTCCTGCTGCTCATTGTAATCCTACATATATTGAGCATGATCTATCTGTGGTGTTGACCATGGATTGCTCATTTGGTACTCTGTTCTTGCAATGAAACCACCGTATGACTCTTGCATTACAAAGGGTGTATAAGTAGCATGTACTGAAACTTTGTCAATCTAGACAAAGTGTTGAGTTCGGCAGTCAATGCAACAAGGGGGTTTACTTCATGACTTCCAAAAGTCCTTGTTGACATGGCATATTCAGTTGGCCAATAATGTGTATATGTTGCCATTGCATCTGATGAAGTGCCTCTAATAGAAATAAACAAAAGAACTAGAGTTAAATAGAACATAAAATTGTTAAACTACAACTAGACAGTCAACTTTTATATGGCACCAAAAACTTGGTGAACCCAAATTAGTGGTAACAGAACCGTATGTATATGGTGTCAACAAGTAATAAGAAGTGAGTAGAGTAGCGTATCACTATAGAGCATGTATGTGATTACCAAATATAGATTACCTATGCTAAATTTGACTTAACAATATTGTAGTGATTGAAATAAAATACAAGAACTAACAAATTAAATAAAAACAACTAAATTCCAATGAGATTGAGAGATTGAATTCCATAATAAAGAGAGTCAAGGGATTGGTTAGCCATCCTATATAGTTATGACCTAGCTCAATTGTGATTGGGAATGATGTTGTTTGTGTGATGGCGGGCCTTCCTCTTATAATTGGTGCTCTCTCTCGAGAAAGACCAAATCTACCACTAGTAGGCAACAATACCATCTCTAGCAATGGGCTATCCCACTGAGAGTACCTAAAGCTAAGTGAATTGCACTAGCTTTTAATTTTCACATTACTGTTAAGATCCTAATTTAAAATATTTCCAACACTCTTTATAGCACAAATTAAGATGTTTTGTCATATAATTAATAGATTTGTGCACTTATCTTTTGATTAATTTTTGTAGGTAAATAGATTAAGGTGATTAATAAAAAAATGAGAAGAAAATGCTAAAAATTCAAAAATATTGAAACATTGGGCATAATGTGCAGTGCCCAAGCACTACAAGAAAGAAATTGGATAGAATGTGTAATGCATAGGCGCTGCTATGCAGAGCCTAGGTGCTACCCGGCTAGTAGGAAAAGATGTTGATGTTGTTTTTGTGCGATAAGTGGCGATAAAACACATATTTTGACATCTTTTATGTGATATATACACATTAGATACTACTATACATCACTACCCATGTGATTCTCTTGATAAATATACTATAAACACACACAATTCACATATATATTCAATTCTCACATCATACAACACACAATTTATCATCCACACACACTCCATACCTAAATTCTCATATACATTCCTCTTTACCTAAAACACACATTTCCCCATATTTTTCACATACTACACCAAGAACACACACCCATTACCAGGAGTTTGGGATTTGAAGATAATAAGAGGAGTAGTTTTATTGGGCATTGAAGATTTTGAAGAAGAAATGAAGAATCATTTAGTGGTTGTAATATTCTACTTTAATTTCTTCTTTTAATTTGTTTAGTTTTGAGAAATTTATAAGAATCATGATGTTGACAAACCCTTGGTGCTTGCTTAATTTGAATATGAACTAAACCACTTTTGTTAAGGCTATGAAAAAACCATCTTCATAGAATTATGAGTTGACGCTTATATTTTTATTGGAATGAGCATATAATATGTTTTTAATGTTTCTTGAGACTTAGCCAATTTTAAGTTGACTTTAACTATTATAATTAGGACAGAGAGGTGAGGTTGTAGCAATGGACCAAGTAGTATATGCCATGAATCGACCCTTATAGAAATATAGGCATAGGTATGTGATAAGCTCATAATTTAACATGTTTCCAGCACTCTCAATAGCACAAATTAGGATGTTGTGTCATATCCTAGTTGCTGCCCTGTAGAGCCTAGACGCTGCAAGAAAGAAACTCGACAGCATATGTAGTGCCTTGCCTCTACTCTATAAAGCCTAGGAGCTACCCTACAGAGCCTAAGCACTTTAAACTCTATATAATATCAATTAAGTATCATCATTGGCTATCAATCATCAAGATAAATAGTCAATCTCAAATATGAGCCTACTCAAGTCTATTAACAAAAGTATGCTTGCTCTCGGACTTTTATCATACACAACATGTAACTTACACATAATTCTTCAACCAAAAATGAAAAAATTGGCTCAATTTTAATAAAAATAATATTACCACCCCAAAATGTAAATCAAACATTGTCCTCAATGTTGAAAGCAAGAAAAAACAAAAAGGAGAAGAAGAAGAAGTCCCCTATTTTTGTGGGTGTGCATCCACAATCATGCATCTTTGGAGTTCGATGCAGATCTACACACAAGGAGATGAGAATCTACACATAAGAAGAGGGCAAACAAAAGATTAAGAAATGGAACATTCTTCAAAAACTAACTAAGAAATTATTTAAAAGTAAAGAAAAAAGGGCATAAGCTACCTCCCATGAAGTTCTTGGTTTTTAGTCGTCAACCCGACTATATTCTTTGTTCATCCTAAATCTAAAAATAAGTGTTTATCATGCCATGCCTTTGTGTGCTCTAAGAGTGTAGGCGATGTTGCATGTAGGTAAGGCAAGGATGATTCGGAATCGCATCAAGGGCCTTTTGGACATCAACAAGCATATACCCTATTACCATGAATGTTTTTCAAACATGCTAAAAATATACCTATCTTTTCCACATCAAAGATTAAAAAATCTATAGAGCGCAAGAATTTATCACCATTCTCAAGCATATCTTTAGTCACTCTAGTAGGCCATACTTCATCTAGTGTATGCTTCTTGAAATTAGACAACAACATTGAATTCATGCTTGCATCTAGATCACATAATTCTACTTCACAAGTATAGTCTCCAATTGAATAAGTGATAAAACTCCCTGAATTGGTAAGCACTTGAGGTGGTTTCTCTTGCAAGATGGCATTGCATTTTTCAATAGTCTCACACTCCTCCAAATATTGTTGTTATGAGAGAATATCCTCCTTATCCACCATAGAGTTTGACACAACCTTGCTTTTCTCTAGGAGTTAAGGGCAAGAAGCTTTCAATAATGGCTCTTGGAAAGGGTTTGATTGAATTACAACTATTTTTCCTCTTCCATAATAGGCATTTGTATTATTTCTATTGGGTTAGATATAACTACGAGGTGTGCATTGTGGAATTTAAAAATTAATTTAAAATAAACATATGCAACAACAATTATTGCTTCACCCCAAGTTCGAAGCGATTGTATCAATCGCATGTTTTTGATAATTTTAAAAAAGAGGACATAAAGTCTCAAATTTTTACCTCTTTGATGCACTTTCAATCAATTTATATTAATCACTTTCAAAAATAGTTCACAAAGGATCCAAATATCTTCCATCTAAAGATAGTCCACACATTTAGACTATTAGACGGAATTAAAATCTCGCTAGTGATTCTAATTCTTTTACTAATCTAGTTTTGAGTGCTTTATGTATATTAATCTTAATCCAACTTGTAAAAAATAAGAATTCAATACATAAAACAATCAAAGTGAGTTTTTTATTATCTTGGAAGAGAAAAGTGTTAATGAAGAAAAATATTTTTTCCCTCTTATTTCTTTGAAGTGGCTGAAAATTAGGGTAGGTTCTTCACATCAAATTTTTTGTCATATATCAAGAGAAATAGGTGACTAAAAATTATCCCATAATTTCCATCATTTCTCATATTTCCATATGTTCAATTAGTTTTTTTAGAAGAGTCAATTTCTCTAAAAAAATAATCCAATTAACCCTCACCCTTAGATCAATGTGGCTGATTTTGTGGACTTCTACAAGCCATAAAATCGGCCCCTTCTCTCTCTTCTTGATTGTGTTGCACTCTTCCATTGCAATCAAGATAGATAAATAATATCTCTAATTATTTTCATAAGGTAATTAATAAGAAAATCATATTATCTTATTTTTAATTTCTTCTAATAATTCAAGTGGGCCTTTCATTAAAAAGCTATCTTAATTTTGAGCTTGGACTTTTACAATATCTATTAATTAATCCAATTAATCAAATTTACTCAATTCAAATTAATTAATCTAATAAATTAGTTACTATACTCCAGTTAGGCTTCCTAAACTTATTAGGTTGAAGTAAATAACCTTTTTATTTAATTAAATAATTAATTCAACCAAATGAATTAATTTAAGCCCCAAATTAATCTCTATTAATTAATTAAATCCAACTGTTTGGATTAATTCCTAGGTTAGAAGTGTTCTATTTCAGTTTGTATGTGACCCTTTAGGTTCACAAGTAAGGTACTTGTGGGGCTTTCAATGTTCGTAACTTATGAATAACAACTATTCTGATTAATTAATTCAATTAATTAATCCACTTGGACTATTAACTCCTTAATTATAAGGACTTCACTATCCATGAAAACATCTAACAAAGTAATCATGATAAACTAGTCTTACATGAAATAGCGAGTAAACTTATTTCAGTTGTGAGTCTCATACACGTATAGTCCTTCCAACAAATAATCTGCCAATTGAATTTAGGGCAAGGATTATAAGTCAAAACCATAAATAATTCAATAACTGTGATCCGATTTCAAGTTCTAATGATTCCTGATGAATTAAAATTCATCCTACCTTGGCCAAGGTCTTCAAATCATAAACTATGAAAACATAAGAGATTTTCTTATTAAATTACAAGTGTCAAATTTTATGTTCACCACTGATAAACCTCCATACACACTAGTGCAACCCCTAACATACCCCTTTGTGGTTATTAAGCAATTAAAAGATATATCAAAAATATTGCAGTACCATTGTGCCTCAAGTCTAAAGACTAGCCGTATATAATCGCAATATAAAAAATTCTTATTTCAATAGGAAAAATCTCTAGCTAATAGCTATGTTCGGTGTACTTGATCTCTAACAAACTGCCACATACATGCACTTACATATCTATGCCAATGTCAATGCCATTGGAATGCGACATCTTTGTCTTATAAGTATGCATCATATATGTGAGTCTTATTGGGCTATTGATGTCCCATCTTAGAAAATTGTTGATTCAGAGCTCATTTATGACCAAAGTCTTAGCGGCATGTTCCATGATCACCATCATATATGCGACCATGCCCCATAGCTAAATTTGGTCTAAAGACTTTATCTAATGTGCAGAAAGAAAACTTCAAGACAGAAGATAAAGAAACTGTCTGTTTATTAATATGATTTCTAATAAGATTGTCTTTTATAAAAAAAGAGTACAATACACCTAATTTAATTGATGTACTGGACATCCTACTCTAACAATCTCCCACTTACCCTATCTCTAATTACCCATATATCTAAGGCTCATCTTCTTGAGATGTCTGTCGAATACTTTCTTTGCTAAGGGTTTAGTAAGTGGGTCTGCTATATTTTCGGCTAAAGCAACTCAATCCACAATGATGTCAACTCTACCAATGATCTCTCTAATAAAGTGATGTCGTCTCATTATGTGCTTGGGTCTTTGGTGAGATCTTGGCTTCTTTGCTTGCATGGTAGCCCCATTGTTATCATAGTAAATCATTACTACAACAATAATGGATGGAACTACACCCAACCCTTGAAATGAAGTTTCTTATCCAAACAACTTCTTTTGTTATATATAGCAATATATTCAGCCTCAGTGGTAGAGTCTGAGGTTGTATCTTGGTTGAAACTTTTCCAACTGTCCACACCACCATTCAGGGTAAATATATATCTAGATATGGACTTTGAGTCATCTATGTCAGACTAAAAAGTAGAGTGTGTATATCCTTCTAGTTTTAGTTCTCTATTGCCTTATATAAAAAAGATATCTTTAGTTCTTTTTAAGCACTTAAGGATCATCTTAATGGCTTTCTAGTGATCTTTTCTTAAATTGGACTGATATCTGCTCATGTATGATATCAGGCCTTGTACATAACATTACATACATTATGCTCCCAATGGCAGACGTATGAGATATGTGAGTCATCCTTTATCTCTTTTCAGGTGTCTTAGGAGACATAGTCTTAGACAGTGAAACCCCATGACTCATAGGCAAGAATCCACATTTTGATTCCTCCATGCTAAACCTTTTTAGCACTATGTACATAGATTGGGATAGTCCAATCATCTTTCTAGATGTATCTCTATATATCTTTATCCCTGGAATAGAATATGCTCTCCCAAGACCTTATTAGAAAATGATTTAGACAACCAAGTCCTCATTGACTGCAAAATCTCTACATCATTCCCAATAAGTAGGATGTCATCAATGTAGAGCACAATAAATGTGACTACGCTCCCACTAACCTTCTTATAGATATATGGTTCATCTAGGTTCTTATGAAAACCAAATGTTTTGATTGTTTCATCAAACTAGATGTTTCAACTCCTCCAAGCCTGTTTATGTTGGTAAATGGATCTCTCGAGCTTGCAAACATTTTGCTTGTGCCCATTGTATATGAAAATTTATGGTTACTTCATATAGATCTCCTCCTTAATATTTCCATGAAGAAAAGTGGTATTCATATCCATTTGCCATATCTCATAGTCATAATATGCATATATGGCTGGCAAAATATGGATGGACTTAAGCATCACTACTGGTGACAAGGTTTCATCATAATTAATTCCTTACTTCTGAGAATAACCTTTTGGAACCAAACGTGTTTTATAGGTTGCTACCTCTCCATCTACTCCAAACTTTCACTTGTAGAACCATTTACAGCCAATAGGAACAGCTTCCTGTGGTGGGTCCCCTAAGGTCCATACCTTATTGGAGTACATGAAGTCTATCTCAGATTTATGGCTTTTTGCCACTTCTCTAAGTCGATCTGTGACATTGCCTTTCCATAACTTCTTGGATCATTATCTAAATGGAATCCCTCTTATTTGTTTTCTAACAAAAATCCATACCAATAAGGTACCCTTAAGACCTTCCTAATCTACGAAGAGGTTGTGCCTCATTAGGCCCAGTATCAGTTAGTGTGTCATCTAATGCAACAGTTAGAGCATTATGCAGTTCCCAAACTTCTTCAAGTTCCATGACTTTGCCACTTCTTTGTTATAGAAATTCTTCTTCTGGGAAGGTGGCATTACTCAAAACAAACACCTTTTGTTCCGAGGCATTATTGAAATAGTATTCAATAGACTCATTTAGATACCCAACGAACTTACATAAGCTAGATCTTATATCTAACTTATCTCCTACTTGCTACTTCACGTAAGTAGCACACCCCATACCTTAAGGTATTTATAGGAAGGTGTCTTACCACACTATATCTCATATGATGTTTTGGGCACAACTTTAGATGGCACCTTAATTAATAGGTATGCCGTTGTTTCCAAGGCATAGCCCCAAAATGAAAGAGGTGATGTAGTGAAACTCATCATAGATTGAACCATGTCCAACAAGGTTTGATTTCTACATTTTGCAACTCCATTAAGTTATGGAGTAATAGGAGGATTCCACTGTCAGAGAATTTCATTCTTTTTTAGATAATCTAAAAATTTTGTGCTTAAGTACTCTCCTACTTGATTAAATCGAAGAGTCTTTATACTTAAGCCAGTTTTTTTCTCTACTTCACTTTTGAATTCTTTGAACTTTCCAAAGACTTCAGATTTGTACCTTAGAAGAAACACATAACTATACCTAGAGAAATCATTAGTGAAGGTTAAGAAGTAGTTATAGTTTCCTCAGGTACTAACACTTACTGGCCCACACACATCTGCATGGATCAAATCCAATAGAAGTTTGGCTCACTTTACTTGTCCAACAAATAGAGATTTGATCATCTTTTCTTTGAGGCAGGACTCATATGTTGGTAGTTCTTGCTTGTTCTTTAGGTCAAGAAAATATGCCAACTTGTTAATCCTTTTCTTAGAAATATGTGTTAATCTTACATGCCACAGGCTCATGGAACTATTATTATCAAATTTTCTTTTATTTTGTTAAATTGTGAGAATGGGGTTATGGGGATTAACAATATATAAATATTTCATTGAAGAACCTGAATAGATAAAATTAGAATGTTTGAAAATGGAAAAACTTTCATTCTCAATGGTAAATCTAAAATATTCTCTATCCAAAATTGGAATAGAGACAATGTTTTTAATAATATTCAGAACATAAAGACAATTGCTCAAAATTATTACAAAATCATTCTCAAAAGCTAGATTAACTATGCTTATAGATAATGCTGCAACTCTTACTCCATTTCCATCCTTAGGATCATCTCTCCTCCATCCAACTTCTTAATTCTTATCATTATTTGCAAATCATTGCAAATATGTGAGCAACAACCATCCAATATCTAATACCCAAGAAATATCGTTAATACAGAAGTTAACATCAAAAAATATATATACCTGAACTCTTCAGGCTTGCAAGATACTCTTTGTTATTTCTTTTCTAGTGCCTAGATTGCTGCAGTAATGGCAATTGTCATTAGTTTGAGAAGAAACCTTTTTGACACCGCTTTTTCCCTTCAGCTTGTTGGGTTTGGAGAGACCCTTTTCTTTCGTTGTTCATCTCTTAAGCTTTGCAACCTTTGATCTAGAAGAGGATCTAATAAAAAAAATCAACTTGTCCTTTTTCTTGGTGGACTCAATCGTCTTTAACATGTTCATAAGCTTAGTGAGACTAGTCCCCATATTATGAATGTTAAAGTTGACAACAAAAGTATTCTCCATAAGCACAACCTACAAAATAACTCAACTGGTCATCATCCAAGTGCATTGATCTTTAAAAGCCTGTAGGAGCTCCACTGCTAGCCAGTAAACCAAAGGTCTCAAGTCTCACTATGTTCACCTACAATGCATGAACTACATGAGCTAACGCTCAATAAGTAAAAATCATGCATGACAAGAGTATGATATAAAATCTCATACAACTCAATTCTAAGATATGATGCTATAAAAGTGTCAAATTGAGTACTCATAAATTAAAAAGTTTTTATTAAAAATCACTTCATTTATTGGGCCTTGACCCACCTACTATGCACTGGATAGAGCTCTGAACAATATCAATAATCACATGGCCATAAACAAATTGACTCAGTCCAAGGGCCATCTCCTGGGATCACCAAAAGTCCACCCCCTGTCTTCCCCTGTGATCCTCTAGAAGTCTTTCCACTGGCGGAGTCAATAAGGGCACAGTCAAGTGGTCCACTCTCTCGTGACTACCAGAGGCACACCCCCTATCAACCCCTGTGATCCTCTGAGAAGTAATACTCACGGCGCCCCAAAATATCATATATGCGTGCCTCGCATGCCTCAGTACACTAGTAATGGCCAACTAAAATATTTTCTTTCTAAAAACCACTTCTCAAATCATATCGTGCATGCAAGAACCTCCATTATACTCATATGTCGTGCATGCATATGTAAATGCTCATGAATGGTATGTTCAATATGAAATTCAAGTCATCTTGCTCTCAACAAGTTTCAAGAATCATAAGACTCTCAGTCAAATTTAATATCATCAACATAAATGCTTCAAGACATTCTATGTTCATGTATTGTAGTTGTAAGTGGATCTTTACTTACCTTTCACTTGGTTGGTGGCTTAGTCTAGATTTGTTTATTGTTCCCCTGCAATTCTAGATGTAAAATAGTCTATAATATTACCCAACATCAATCACCATTCCCAATTTGGCAAGTTGAATGCATAAAATATCAAACTAAACCTTAAACACCTAGCTATCTAGGTTTTACAAACTAGAACCCAATCTAGTCCCTCCAATACCTTAATTTCTCATCTTAGATACACGTAAACATCATATAATTGAAATATTATAACTCTAATATCATGTAACTAATTGCTAACACTAAATAGCAACATGTCTAGGTTGAAATATGTTAAGTTATCAAATGGTACAGATTCACATTTTCATATTTACTTGTTGTCCCATTTAGTTGCATGATAATTTTGACATCCCTAAGCATGTCCAAACACTCTCAAATTTTTACCACACTTAGATAACATGTATATAAATATAATCATAATCATATAATTGATAAAACTCATGGATATGGATTCCCAAGTTCAGCTCTCTTCATGACATACTGAAACAGATTATTTTCCCACGGTGATAGTTTTGCACACTTCATGACATTAATGGTTTTGGCACCCTTAAGTATATTCAATCACTCCCAAATTTTCACCATACTTATATAACACATATAAAGAGACAATAAGGTCAAATTATTGCCAAACCTAATGGATTTATTAATGTAAAACTAGCACCATTCACATAGGACAGAATCTGAATTTCAAAGAAGACAGTTTTGAGCACCTCTTTAATTATCACACTATATGACAATTTATAGCCTCTCTAAACTTACATACATCACCTAGAATCATACATAAACATATAAATGGTGAAATAAACAAGCACTAATCAAGTTATTATACATATATAAAGCATAAATATAAAAAATTAGCAAATATACAGTTTCTGTCCTTAGTGGTTTTTATTGTGATTTTGCAACTAAAAATCATTATTTTGTGAACTAAAAGACCCCAAATAACATACTAACATGATTATAATCAATAATAATGTTTAAAAATCATAAACCCTCAAACAATTGAAAAACATTAATTAAAGCTCACCTATGCACAGATTTTAGATTCAACTTGCTCCTCCTTACTTCCCTTGGCTTCCTTCACTTTTTTCTTTACTTGGAATTACTTGAGAGAAATTTCTAACATTCAATATGAATGTTTTGGAAGTGAAATATTTCATAAAATAGTTTTTGGTCGTGGCTCAAGGATAAAAATGAAGAAAGGTTGAGGTGGAAGCTGGAGGTGGCAAAGCTTAAGGTGGCAAGGTTGAGGTGTCTAGTTGTGATTCAAATCTGATATTTTTTGCACCTTACACAACCCTAATCTAGTGTTTCTCATTAATTATTTATCTACGTACAACCTACTTTAATCTCCATATGATCGAATAATACATTATGCCCTAATTTCTTAACCGTTCATTCGATCTCCAAACCGATCGACATCTGATTCTTAAATGATTGTCTAGTTTTCATTTTCTAAAATCACATGCACATATGAACCTTGTATTATGACACTTAAATCACATTATATCATGTCCAATATCCCACATATGTTAATCTATGGATGTATATCTTTAAAATACCTCGATCAAATCAAATCGAATCATATAAGCTTACTAGTGACACCTTTAACACTTATAAAATTATAACATAAAACCTATGAATATCCACTATATTGATCAATCTATTCTTTATCTTATATAAATATAGAATCACTTAATTAGGTTGTAGGATCTCGACCACTAACATCAAGTGATAGCATTAGAGGTATAGTGATTAAGAATGCTATAAAAGATGTGATGTATGCAAATTAGCATATAAGTAGCATGTAGTGCATGAATCATATTAGCCAAATGAGTAGTGTGAGGCTTGGGTATTACATGAAGAGCCCTCAGTCATACGACATCTAAAAAGCTCATTTGAGATTTGATATCTCATCTGCTGAGTATGTTCACCATACAACTCTTATAGGTGAAGGAGGATCCCATAAGTAGTATCTTGATCCTCGCTCTACCTCCGAAGCTCATTTGACATTGATGCCAACATGTAGCTTTGAGCCTGCAGATTATTATCAACATGATGCAGATAATATCCGCCGGTGGAATCGAAGGAGGTGCGGTGTCGAGGATATATGCCCTCTTCTCAAATTGAAGGATTATCTTAAGGTTTCTTAGCCAATCAACAAAGTTTGGTCCATATAATTTGTTTTGTTCAAGGATTGTTGCTAGTGGATTCTTTTCCATTTTATTAGAAAAATCTACAAAATATACACAAACAAGAAAATGAGTAAACTATAAAAAATTATATTCATTTAATATAAGGTCTTTAATACTAAATGTCTCCCACTATTTTTTTCAAATTCCATCACCCCTAATGGAAGTTCGGGAAATTGAATTTCCTAGTGGGCTTGAGGTCTAATGGCAATATTTCACACTTAAATTTTATAAACCCATGAAATATTCCTATTCATGGTCAAATCTTTAACGATTGTATCACTATACAACCCACAAGTTAGTTTTGTTTCACCTCTTCCTGTATGCCCTAATTTTATGAGCCCGTATGATATTAAGTGTCAAACATCAACACCCATCAATATTCTTGTAAATGGAGCATCAAGATGTCCTTCAACTAATGGCCAACATAATGATGAGTTCATCCCATAAGCATCTCTAGGCTTGGTAGAGATCAAAGCTTTCCACCTTAAGACCACCCGACAATTCATATAGCTAGTGATCAAGTGCAATAGCGTCATCATGCTCTAACTTTGATAGTAAGCAAGAAATGATAGGTCTTACCTAACTTGTCTATTTTTGTTTGAAATAAAAAAAATTCTCTTTAAATTTAAAAAAATTGGGGTTTCTAATTTTTCAAAACCTTATCATATAAATTACTAAGTTAGTTATTTAATGCTTATCATCATACGTGCACAAGTGAAAGTATTTAATAAAATCTAGCATGCATCGTATGCAAAAATGATACAATGATCATGACCAACCTATGCGACTCGTTTGAGCCAAAAATGGATCAAAGTCAATCTAAAGGTAGAAATACAAAGAACTATTCTATTATATTTCATTTTTGTACACATATATTCAAGGGTCTTGAATCTCATATTCTAAGCATGGGCCTTTAGGCATCAAACGTCCTCAATTTATCAAATTAAATAAGAAACCTCACTTTCCATTCTACCTTCTTTGCAATAATTTAAATACTACACGAAATAGAATAAGAGGCTCACAGACCCCAAAAATCCAAAGATAGTTTAAAAACGTCGAATCACATTGGTCACAGGCTCATGATCATTCTTAAATAAAACATGCAATAAACATTCATCACATGAGTTTTAAAGCACATAAATTTATCAATTTTAAATTTTCATATATGATGACTTGAGTATAATTTTTTGATTTTTCAAGAATCTTTTTTTAAGAATTTTTTTAAATTAATAATTAATTTAAATAATTTTAAATATTTTTTTAAAAATGCACGATAACATGTTGCCTAACATGATGTAGTTTGCTGGGATGCCAAGCACCTAATGCACGCATGCTCCCCACCAATGCCAAATTCCCTGACGCATGCAAGTGAGGCTATTGCGCAGCTCACATGGTCGCACATTGTGTGCTGCTAGTATACATACGCGTTTTTGCTAATACGTGCAACACCAGCCATGCAGAGTGCACATGTCGGATGACCTTCACCTAACATGAGCACACAACAAGTGCTGCTTGCGCATGCATGCACTGCTACCCTATGCAAACAGCACATGTATATCGGGTGACCTTCACCAATTGCATGCACATATCACCGGCACGTCAAGTGACTTTGCACGACTCTAGCAACTTGTTGTCATGCTAACTCAAGCGGGTGCTTCAACTATAAACAACACACATGGAAGGTGGCCCATGTGCGCGTTCAGCCGGCAGTGCTCTTATCCTAAGCGAACGACGGCGATATAGTTTTGTAGTGGTGGTGTGATCATTGTGTTCCAATTTTAACAATTAAAATATTAATTTTTTGTAAAAATCATAAATGGTCAACATCATATATACAACCAATATATGTATTTATCAAATAAATGCTATCATAAATCCAAAAACAACATATAAAAAACTTGAAACCTAGCTCTAATACGACTTTTCGATTTGCTATAACTATAAGGTTGTGCACAGCAGAATTTAAAAATTAATTTAAAATAAACATATGCAAAAAATTATTGCATTACCCTAAGTTTTAAGTGATTCTAACGATTGCATGTTTTTGATAATTTTACAAAAAAGAAAATAAAGTCTCGAAATTTTAGCTCTGATGCACTCCAATTGTGATAGAGAGTGTAGCAATCAATGGTTATCATTCACTTTCAAAAATGGTTCACAAGGGATCTAAATATCTCCTCTCTAAAGATAGTCCACACGTTTAGACTAGAACACGAAATTAAAATCTTGCTAATGATTTTAATTCTTTTACTAATCTAGTTTAGAGTGTTTTGTGTTTGTTAATTCTCAATCCAACTTGTGGAAAATAAGAATTCAATACATAAAATAATCAAAGTGAGTTTTTTATTATATTGGATGAGGTTTTGGAAGAGAAAAGTGTTATGGAAGAAGAATAATTTTTCCCTTTTATTTCTTTGAAGTGGCCGAAAATTGGGGTAGGTTCATCTGCTCATATTTTGTGGGCTGTGTTTTTTATTTTACAGTTATTGTATTATATTAGTGACTTTATCCTGTATATCAATTTCAAAACTCCTTTGTGATAGAGATTTTAGGTTTGTGATGATTTTGATAGACTTAGTTAATGTTTAATAACTGCCTATGTATATACAGTGTTACAGGATATGAAAGTACTTTACTTTTATCAAAGTTTTGTTAAACTGAGTGAAAAAAAAAGTTATACACATGCATATGTGCACAAATTATGTTGCACAGGTTATTTGTATATATATATATACATATTATTGGGAGGTTGTAACAAAGACTGGTATCAGAGCCCAGGTTTTGATTTTGTATGCTGTCGGTGTACATGATCTTAGAACTTATGGAGCACAGCCATGCCAGTAAGTTTTATTTTATGTTATATTGTATTATATGTTTCATGAATTATATTGGCCATTTGTTATAAACAAAATGGTATTGCAGTCATGGTCAGAAAAAGGGGTGAAAGTAGTAGTGGAGCCAGAACCCTAGGAGAGCAGACACCTATTATGAATAATAATCATGATGTTATCATCAATGAACTTGCAGAGCTTATTGAACGACAATCAGAAAAAATTCAGCAACTTATCCAGCAGAGGGATATAGGTGGACAACCAAGGGCTGAAATGGTTCAACCACAACCTCGAGTAGAATAGGTGGAGATAGTAGGGGAAAAATTTAGAAAACTGAACCCACCGGTGTTTAAGTTTGCACTAGATCCTACAGTTGCTGAAGATTGATTGAGAACTCTTGAAAATATGTTTCACTGCAGTAGAGTTTTAGAATAAGAGAAAGTGATGTGTGCATCCTTTATGCTTCGAGGCAGTGATAGACATTGGTGGGATACAATGAGAAGCATCGAAGACATCACTATCATGACTTGGGATAGATTCAAAGATTTGTTTTGAAATAAATACTTCACAGCTCCAGTTCGTGCAATGAAGATGAATGAATTTATATAACTACGACAAGGAACTATGACAGTTGGAGAATACTAATGCAGGCTTGAGACCAGGGGCAACGATGGTTGGAAATGAAAAGAAGAGACCATTTCAAATGTAGAATCAAAAATCTAAATTCCGAACTGGGCAAGGGCAACAACAGTGGGATTAGAGTAAGCGTATAAAGATTGATCAAGGCAAAGCACCGATGTTGCAACCTACTTATCCTAGATGTGGTGGTCATCATAATGGAGTTTGCCCGACAGAGACTAGAACCTGCTTTATGTGTGGGAAGCTTGGATATATTGCCAGAGCATGTCTAGATAATCCAAATCCAATAGGACAAATAAAAGTGCCAGCTAGAGTCTTTACCCTTACTAGATTAGATGTTGAGGCAAACCCATCAATGGTAACAGGTAAATTCTCTATCTTTGGTGCCCTAGCATTTGTATTGTTTGATTCTGGAGCTACACACTCATTTATATCCACTGAGTATGTGAAGAGGCTGGGTAGAGTACCTGATACTGTTGAGGTTAGTTACAATGTGAATCCTTTTTGGAGATTCAAAATAAACTAACCATGTTTTAAGAGATTGTGTTATTCCATTGAAAATAGAGAACTCTATGCTGATTTAATTGTATTGGCCATAAATTACTATGATATGATTTTGGGTATGGATTGGTTGTCAAAGCATCAGGCTACAATAGATTGTCTGATAAAGACAATAACTTTTCAACCTCCTAGTGAGGAACCGTTCACTTTTATTGGAATCGTACAAAGTTTCAAATTCCCAATTATATCAGCATTGAAAGCATAAAGATTATTAGATAATGGTTGTGAATGATATTTGGTGAGTGTTATGAGCATTGAAAAACAACACCATCATATCCTCAGTGAAGTGTCAATTGTTCAGGAATATCCAGAAGTATTTTCTGATGATCTTCCTGGATTACCACCAGACTGTGAGATAGAGTTTGTCACTAAACTAAATCTAGGAACACATCCAATATCTAAAGCTCCATATCGAATGGCACCAGTTGAGTTGAAAGAATTAAAGATATAAATATAGGAATTATTAGATAAAGGTTTTATCAGACCTAGCTTTTCACCATGGGGTGCACTGGTTCTATTTGTGCGTAAGATGGATAGTACAATGCAACTGTGTATAGACTACCAAGATTTAAATAAAGTTACAAAGTATCCTTTGCCTAGAATAGAAGACTTATTTGATCAGCTCCAAGGTACATCTATATTTTCAAAAATTGATTTACGATCTAGGTACCATCAATTGAAAATAAAAGAGGATGATGTCACCAAGATAGCATTTTGCACAAGATATGGACATTATGAATTTTTGGTGATGTCATTTAGGTTGACAAATGCTCCAGCAGCTTTTATGGATTTGATAAACTAGGTATATAAAAATTTCTTAATAGATTTGTTATTGTGTTTATTGATAATATCCTGATTTACTCTAGTACAAAAGAAGAGCATGGTGAACATCTAAGAATTATTTTAGAGGGTTTGAAAGAGAAACAACTATATGCTAAATTTAGGAAATGTGAATTTTAGATTGATCGAGTGGTATTTCTAGGACATGTAATATTAGAAGTAGGAATACCTGTAGATCCAAGTAAAGTAAGCTATTAATAGTTGGTTATAACCTACTAGTCCTTCAGAAGTACGAGTTTTCTGGGTTTAGCTGGATATTACCATAGATTTGTAGAAGAATTCTCCAAGATAGCTTCTCCTTTAACACAATTAACCAGAAAATGTGTGACATTTAAATGGACAGATGCTTGTGAGAAAACTTTTCAGAAATTGAAGAAGAGGTTAACTTGAGCTCATATTCTTTCTATTCCATCAGGTACTGGAGGCTTTGTGGTTTATAGTGATGCTTCAAAAAATGGTTTGGGATGTATATTGATGCAAAATGGTAAAGTAGTTGCATATGCATCCAGACAGCTTAAAGAGTATGAGAAGAATTATCCCACATATGATTTAGAGCTTGTTGAGGTGGTGTTTGCACTTAAGATATGGAGATATTATTTGTATGGTAAACGATGTGAGATATATATTGATCACAAGAGCTTAAAATATTTCTTCACCCAAAAAGAGTTAAATATGCAACAGTGAAGATGGTTGGAGTTAGTGAGAGATTATGATTGTGTTATCAACTATCATCCTGGTAAAGCTAATGTTTTGGCTGATGCATTGAGCAGGAAATCAACACAAAATTCTACAGTTTAAGCTTTGACTCAAAAACCAGAGTTAATTGAACTATAGAAAATGGATGTAGAAATTACACAACAGCGACTGTGATGGTTTTGATTTTATAGTTTTTATATTTTATTATTGACTTTATCCTGTATATCAATTTTAGAACTCCTTTGTGATAGAAATTTGGGGGTTTGTAATGGTTTTGATAGACTTGGTTAATGTTTAATAACTACCTATGTATATACAGTGTTGCAAGATATAAAAGCACTTTACTTTTATCAATGTTTTGTTGAACTGAGTAAAAAAAACAAGTTATACACATGCATACGTGCACAAATTATGTTGCACAAGTTGTTTATATATATATACATATTGTTGGGAGGTTGTAACAATACCCATTCAAAATAATCTGAAAACCAAAGGCAAAACCGTAGATAAGTGTTACCTATGCTGATTTTGAGGTAAAACTTGATAGTAATCACTTCTCATTTGATTTTCTTGCTTTTATTTCAACTTTAAATCAATTTGGAGCACTTGGAGACCTTAAGGTGTGTGTTTTGAAGCTGAAAATGGATAAAATGAGAGTTTGGTCATGGCTTAAAGGTGAAGGGTTTGAGGTGCAAGCTTAAGCTTAATAAGAAAGCATAAGGTGGCCAATCTTGAGGTGGCCAATGGTGGTTTAAATATGATATTATACACAACTTATACAGCTCTAATATAGTGTTTCTCAATATGTATTTCTTTATTTACAACCTATATTAATTTTCGTACCATCAGATAATAAATTGTACTATAATTTCTTAACCATTCATTTAATTTTTAAATCGATTGACATCCGATTCTTAAATAGATTGTCTAGTTTTTATTTCTAAAATTATATGCACATATGGACCTTAAAATATAACACTTGAATCAAATTATATCATGTTTAATATCCCAAGTATTATTAGTTTATGAATGTATACCTTTAAAACACCTTATTTAGTTGAATCGAAACATATTAGCTTACTATTAATACATTTAATTACTTCCATAATCATAACAAATAACCTATGAATATCTAATAGATTGACCAATCTATTCTTTCTCTTATCTAAATATTGAATTTCTTAATTATGTTATAAGATCTCAACCATTAATATCATGTGATAGCATTAGAGGTCTAATGATTAAGAATGCTATATAAGATGTCATGTAAATATTAATAAAAATTAGCATATAAGTAGCATGTAATGCATGAGTCACATTGGCCAAGTGAGTAGTGTGAGGATTGGGTATTACATCATCCCCTCCTTATTAAAATTTCATCCTCGAAATTTTACTTACCAAAAAATATTCTAGATATTTAATTATCATTTTATACTTGTTTTCCCAAATAACTTCTTTTGTTGATTGAATTCTACTTGGTAGTTTAACTAATGGGATATTTTCATTTTAAAGTTGCTTTACATCCCTTACTAAAATCTCTATAGGTCTTTCTTCATATCTCCGACCTTAATTTAGTTCTATTGGTTCCTTTTTCAATTAATGTAGATTCATCATATACTTCCTCAAAATGAACACATGAAACATTGTTAACTCGAGACATTGATACAAAGAGGTTGAGTTTACAGGCAATATCCCCAATTCTCTTAGTAATGCTAAATAAACCATTCTACCTAAGATTAAGTTTGTATGTAACATCCCCAATTTTTTTTTCTGCCCAAGCCGCATAATCCCTTTCATTGGAGACACCTTAAAAAAAAATTGACCCCCTATCATAAATTGCGATGATATTCCTCTTTAATCTGCATAACTTTGTGGTCACCTCTAATTAGTTTCCGTGCATTGGTAATTTGTTCTACCATAACTATCATTTTCCAAACCATATTTAGCCTAAAAGAACATCAAATTCATTTCAATAAAATGATGAGCTATATTTTCTATCATACAATGCCTCATAGAGAACTATCCCAAGTAGCCTTATCACTGTTGTTATAAGAAATTCTACCCAAGAAAAAAATTTCTCAATTGATATCAACAATCTAATGGACAAGTTCTAAGTATATCTTGCAAAGTCTAATTTATTTGTTCTAGTTGCCCATTGATGCATGGATGATCACAATACTAAAATATAATTTTGTTCTCAATACCTGATGTAAGATCTTCAAAGAAGTGAACAAAGACCTTAAATCTACATCAGAACTAATAGACACTAATAAACTATAAAGTCTAACCACTTCTTATACATTTATCTTTCGATATATTACCATGGAATACCTAGGGTAAATTGAGAAAGAATGAGCATATTCAGTTAATATGTGAACAATAACCCAGTTCCATTATCATATCCAAAATTCATGAATACTTTCCCACTTCCACCTGAAAATAAAAGCATAACTAAATGATTCTACGCATGCACTTTTATATATATCCCCTTTTTTTTAGTGGCAAACCAAATATTAACAATATATTCCATAATAGTTCGTCCAGTATCTAATATCAGTACATTTTCTTGAGATCAAAAACATCATTCATATCACTAAATAAAAAGGTACATGATCATCACCTAAAACTTATTCTTGCAATTTCTTATCCCTCATTTTCACATCAATCTCTTATTAAGAGATTATTATCACTTATCATAAAAATCTATTTAAGTGCCTTTTATGCCTTTTATCTTTGTCTTAACCTTTCATTAACCTTATTTTGAGCATTTAAAATTGGATCAATCAAAATTAGTCTTACCAAAATATTAATAAACAAACAATCCACCATTTACTCTAATTTATCCTCTATACAACCATCAATTCCCATAATAGTTTATGATGTAAAATTTGTATAAATATTAGTCTATTGAGATATTTCATTTTATTGACATCCATAGTTATATAGATCATACAATATATTCATTTACTAATAATATCCACCCTTTCTTCAAGTTCAACTGCTTTTGAGTATATAGACATTTCAAGTACTTTGATTTTGTAATATCATACATCCTGGTACAACTTCAGCCTCAAATCTTCCAGAAATCTCTCTACTTCAGTGCTTCAGTGTTGACTATGTATGTAGCAAACCTGGATAACTGTTCAAATCTATGAATATATTCCCCAACAGTCATCGCTCATTGTCGTAATTATATTAATTCATTCATCTTCATCATGAGAACTGGGGCCGTGAAATATTTATTTTGAAATAACTCATTGAATCTGTCCCATCTCATGGTAGTAATATTCTCTATTCTCTTGATCATGTCTAACTAATGGCCTGCACTACTGCGAAGCATAAAAGTGGCTCACATCACCCTCTCCTCTTCTGGCACACATCACCTATGCAGATTTTGAGGTTCAAGTTGATTGTTATCACTTCTTCTTTGTTTTTCTTGATTTTATTTCAACTTGGGATCACTTTGAAGTACTTGATGACCTCAAGGTGTGTATTTAGAAGCTTAAAATGGCTGGAAATGAGGTATGGTTGTGGCTTAAGGGTGAAGGGATTGAGGTGTTAGCTTGAGATGCTTGCTTAAGCTTAATAAGAAAGTATGAGGTGACAAGTTGTGGTTAAAACTGATTTTTACTCACCTTATGTAGCCCTAATCAAGTATGTTTTAATATATTTATACTTGGCTGCAACCTATGTTAATCACTATTCAATTTCATATGTAATTTCTATGCTAATTTCTAAACCGTTCATTTGATTTTTCTCCCGATAAACCACCAATTCTTGCATAACTATCTAATTTGCATTTTTATAATTACATAGACATATGAACATTGTAATATGATATTTAAATCATGTAATATCATGTCTAATATCCAAAGTATGAAATTTACAAATATATACCTTTGCAATAACTTGATAAAATCAAATTAAACCGTATAAACTAGTAATATATCATGCAACCTATAATGTGTAACCTAGTAATATTCATCGTATTGATACATAATTTTCTTCTTATCCCAATATAGAATGGATCATTTAGGTTAGAGGATTTGATAATCAATATCGTGCGAGAGTTTCAAAATTAAGTTTAATGATTAATCTTATAAAATAAACTGAATTATACGATGTCAATATAAATGCAAATATCTTGCAATTAACATTTAAAGCATGAATCATATTTGGCTAAGTGAGTAGTGAGAGGCTCGAGTATCATATCCTCCTCTCCTTATAAAATTTTTGTCCCTGAAATTACCCTTACCAAAAAAGTGGCCTCTTCTACCAATTGGTTTCTCCATAGCACTTTAACCAATAGAATCTTTTTATTTCTTAGTTGGTTAACTTCTCATAACAAAACCTATATAGGCTTTCCTTCGTAGCTCAAATCTACCTTTAATTCCACTAGTTCATTCTTCAAAATGTGAGAGGGATTAGCAATATATTTCCTCAGCATAGGCACATGAAATATATTGTATATTTAGGACATAGATGCCGACAGATCCAGTTTGTAAGAAGTATCATCAATTCTTTCAATCACAGAATATGAGCCAATGTATCTAGTACTCAATTTCCCTTTCTTCCTAAACCACATGATGCTCTTCATTAGTGCTACTTGAAAAAACACCTGACTTCTACCGCTAACTCCAGCACCTTTCTTCGTTGATCCGCATAACTTTTCTGCCAATTTTGGGGAGTTTTCATTCTTTGTTGAATCTATGATACAACTTTAATTATCTCTCAAATCATATTTAGGCCTAAAAGTTTCTTCTCACCAACTTTATCTTAGTATATCGGAGACCTACACTTATTTCCATACAATGCTTCATAGGGAGCTATTGCAATGCTAGTTTGATAGTTGTATGAAAACTCCACAAAGGTAGGAATTTACTCCACTGACCTTGGAAGTTGAATACATGGGTTCTAAGCATATTCTCCAATGTCTATATTGTTTGTTTAGATTGCCCATCCATCTAAGGATGATATGGTGTACTGAATGATAACTATGTTCCTAAGGCTTTGTGTAAACTATTCTAGATAGTAAAAAAAAATCCTGAATCTTTATCAAAAACTATAGATAATGGCACACAATGAAGTCTAAAAATCTCTTGAATATATAATTAGGCATAGCGATCCATGGAATATGTAGAACATATGGGACAGAAATGAGCAGACTTAGTCAATTTGTTAACGATAACCCAAATAACATCATAACCCTTAGCAGTCTTTGGAAAACTAATTACTAAATCCATGGCGATCCTTTCCTATTTCCATTCTGGAACAAGTAGAGGTTGCAAAGTCCCTACGGGTCTTTGATGTTCGGCCTTTATCTGCTGACATGTTAGACATTGCTCCATATGCTGGGCAATGTCCTTTTTCATACCCGACCACCAATAATGCATTTTCAACTCTCTATATATCTTGGTAGCCCCTAGATGCACCAAATAAAGCATTGGATGTACCTCTTTGAAAATATCTTCATGAACATTATCAACATTTGGCACACAAAACTACTCTCTAAATTGTAAAATATCTTTCTGAGTCATCTCAAATTCATGAGACTTCTCTATAGGAACATCTTTTCTCATCTTAATGAGATATTCGTCATCTCACTACTTTGATCCTATCAATTATCATAAGCTGAAGCATCAGGGTTGCCAACTTTGCCTCTATTTCTCATGTATGTAAAATCTCTATATTCATTTTCTGCAGCTCATTTAGTTTCAGTTTCTGAGTGAAAACTATGGATTTCGTACTTTGTGTAGATTTTCAGCTCAATACATCAGCTACAACGTTGGATTTACCGCGGTGGTAATTGATCGCACAATTATAATCTTTTACCAATTCAAGCTATCTCCGCTGCTACATATTCAATTCTTTGTACATGAAAAAGTATTTGAGGCTCTTGTGATTCATATAGATCTCACACCATTCACCATATAGATAGTGCCTCCATATTTTAAGCACAAATACTACAACAACAAGTTCTAAGTCATGCATAAGGTAATTCTTTTTATACTTTTTAAGTTGCCTAGATGAATACACAATTACTTTACCATTCTACAATAGTACACATCCCAATCCATTCTTCAATGCGTCACTATAAATTATAAATCCTCTAGTACCTGATGGAATCGAGAGAATAGGTGCTGAAGTTAACCTCTTCTTCCCCTCCTGAAAACTTTCCTCACATGCATCCTGTTAGAGTAGAATGCCCAATGTCGAAATTGGATTAAGTGTATTATACTATTTTTCTTTTGTAAAGACAATATTATTGGGAATCATATTAATAAAAAGTTATTTTTGTTATCTTATGTCATACATCTTTTATTTATGCACATTAGATAAATTCCTTAGACTAAATTTAGCTACAGGGCATGGCTGCGCATATGATGGTGATCATGGAACATGCATTTAAGGCTTTGGTCTTAAATAAGTTCTGAGTCAAGCACTTTTTGAGATAAGATACCAAATAACTCAGTAAGACTCGCACATATGATGCATGCTCGTGATCAAGGATATTGTGTTCCATTGATATTAGGGTGGAGATGCAAGTGCATATATGTGGGTGCTTATTAGGGAATAAGTACACCGAACATAGCCCACAAGAAAGTCTTAGTTGGAGGCTTAAGGTGCGACATTTTGTGCACAATCATATCAAGGGATCATATGGAGACATGTTGAGGGCATGGATGAATGCACTCAGGGGTACGAGCAAGAAAAATGTGTAAGAAAACCATCATAATTCATATTGATGAAAAAAAATAAATTTGCGGGTTTTGAAAGTAAAAGAAGAAGAAATGAAGCTTTGGGATTTATGAAAAAAAAAAGAAAAGAAAATAAAAAAATATGAAAATGAAGAAGAAAAAGAAAAAAGAATGTTGTTGAAAAAGAAATAAAAAAGAATAACATGAATCCCAAAGGAAAAAGGAAGAGAATTGGGAAAGAGAAAAGAAAGGAATATAGTGAGATTCTATGTGCAATGTTTTATGCTCTCTTACATTGTTTATCCGTACCCTTTCTTTGTAAACTATTACCTAGGCCTTATGATACAAGCTTGTTGATGTCCTTTTGATCTAAGTTAGCTAGTGTCTACATTAGTGGATAAGAAGTATGAAAAGCAAGCTTATGGAAAACTAAGAACCTATTTTCTTATATCATGAGAGTCATTGATCATGAAATTTATACCTAAAATGCATGCATGAAACGTGAGGTTGGCACTTTACACACACATATTTTGAATTCATGACTATATTGATGAAGCACAAGTTTCTTATTATCGTTCGAATAACTTTGTAACTGACTTTTGGATTCATGTGCAATAAAGTTTGATGAGACATTTGAATTAGTTGATCAAAGTATGAGCTTATGATTATTTGATTTTGAATTTTCCTCGAGGACGAGCAAAATGTACATTTTTGGGTAGTTGATAGGCTCACAAATTGTGACATTTTCAATACCTCAATGAGCACAATTGCACATATTTTTTCCTTACAATTGATACAATTTTTCCATATTTTGTGATACTTACATATAATTTGCCTTATTTTGTGATAATTATGTGTAGGTACAAAATTAACAAAAATTGGGTTAAAATATGAAAAAAGCAAAACAGAAAAAAGAAAAAAACAACCAAGCCATAGCCCAGAAATTCTATGCCACGGCAAATAATTTTGGGTTTGTGTGATCCTAGGGTATGCGCAATGAAAAATAAAAAAATTCAAAAGTATCATATACCATAACAATTATAGCAGTACCTCGAATTCGATGCGATTTCTAATAATCTCTCAATTTCAATGGTTGTAGTAAATAATTAAAGTTTCAATTTATACCTTTCTATTCACTTCGTTGTCATAATGTTTGAAGCAATCAATTGCCAGTCCCTTTTCTGAATTTAGTTTACAGGGATCCGCGCTCTTCTCTCTAAAGTGGTCCACACTTTAAGTAAGAACACAAAATTAGAATTTTGCTTGCAATTTGGATTTCTTTTCTAACCTAGTTTATGGATTGTGTAAAGAGAATATTAACTCTTGTTATCAACTTGTGATAAAAGAATTAATATTTAAAATAAAAGATGGAATTTTTGGGGGAAAAAGAATGAAGGAAAAAATAATTTTCTCCTCTTTATCTCTCTAAATAGCCGAAAATTAAAGGCTATTACTTGCCTTAGTATTTTCGGCTTCCTCTTGATTGGTCAGAAGATGTTTTGGTTTATCCAATCTTCTTTCGACTTTATCCCTTTCATTTCTTCCAAAGATATTTAAGGTTTCTTAAGAATTCCAAACTCTTGAGTTTCCATCCTTTGTCAACCATCTTCATGGGCCTCTCCTAATGCGTCTTTTTCAATCGAGTTTGGACTTAAAATAAATACCACAATTAATCTAAATAATTATTTTAGCCTAAAATTAATTAATTAATTATGTCTAGCCCACATAATCAAATTAGATTCAATTAAATAATTAAATTATTTAATTGAGTAAATTAATTTAACAATTAAAATAACTTATGGACTACACTCCAATCAAATAACTATTTTAATCTAAATAGGCTTCCTAATCTCATTAGGTCCAATTAAATAATATAATTATTTAATTTAATAATTAATTCAACTCATTGAAATAATTTAAATTCAAATTAATTAATCTCTATTAATTAATTGGATCCAACCTCTTGGATCAATTTATAAATTAGAAATGTTCCATCTCAAATTGTGTGTGACCCTTTAGACTCACAACTAAGATGGTAATAGGCTTGCAATATTTGCAACTTATGAATAATAATAATTATTTCGATTAATTAATCCACTTAAAATCAACTCCTTAATTTCAATAATCTCATAAGTCATGGGAAACACCTAACAAGTGTATCATGACTATCTAAACTTAGGTAAAATAGCGAGTGAACCTATTTCAATTATTAATATCAAACACATAAGGTCCTTCCATCAACTAATCTTCTAATTGAGTGTAGGGTACGGATTAATAGTCGAAACCCTAATTGTTCAATAACTATGATTCCATTTTAAGTTTCAATAACTCATGACGAATCGTTTGAAAATCCAATTTAACATTCACCTACCTTGGCCAAGGAATTCTGAGTTATGAATTATGAAAATATAGAAGATTCACTTATTCTTCTAGACAAGTGAGGGATCCTTTGTTGGTTACGCATTAACTTCTATAAATATCAATGCATCATCCAACACATCCCCTTTGTGATTATTAGGTAATCAAAAAATACATCAAAATAACACGATATGCAAAAGGCTACCATGGTGTCTCAAGTCTAAGAACTAATTATGTACTATCGTGTAATACCCACTATTCAACAACTATATATAAAGTATAATTTGACATGATAGAACTTGTGTGTAAGTGCAATTTTTTTTTTTTTTTGTGTAACACTTCAAGAAAAGATAAATCACTTTTTACATGCACAACCCTATTTAAAATACTTCCTCATATACGTCCTTTATATAGCAGGATAATATTATATAAAAGCACAACACCTACAACGATCACAATATTTACATACTTGTTTATAATAAAATTTTAAAAACAAAATATAATACCAGTCTCAAAATATAATACAACAGACTTATATTATAATATGCCAACAAAATTGGTCAACAGGTCGTCATCCATGTACCTACTCTCTTAGACACTTGCAGGAGCTCCAACAGCCGCCCAACCAGCAAAAGATGCTTCAAGCATCGTCGTGCTCACCTATAATGCATAAACTATATGAGCTAACATTTAACAAGTAAAGATTATGTATTCAAGAAATAATCCACAATATCAAGTTATGCATCTCAAAATGCTATGCCACACTGCAATTCTGTAACACCCCTTAACCTATCTACAGAGTTTAAACAAACTAATATAGTTAAGTCAAGAAATGTTAATTCTCATTTTTATCTATAAGAGAAAGAACTTGAATCGTTTTAAGCACACCATATACATATATCCAAACTGAGTACATCTGTTTACAAAACCATAATAGAGTGGGTTATTTAAAAATAAAACAGAGTTTTCAAAATAAACTATAAAATAATTCGAAACATGGCATATAAACAAATTTCTGTCTAGCCGCTCTAGAGACTCAGTCAATCTCTAAACCTTTATATTTCCACCTACATCACATGAATCTAATGAGCTAAAGGCTCAGTAAGATGAAACTGATACAATAACAAATAACATATATGCACATCTCATAAATCATTAAATGCATTATTCTATTTAATAACTTTCATTTATAAATCATTCTTTAGGGCCCTTGAAGTGTAGTACCTAACTAATAGCGATAAACCGTGGTTTTGAGAACCTGTTCATAATGATTGGCCAATAAGAGAACTAATATGGGGTTTCCATACTTGGTCTTTCAACCTCAGGTATTAGCCGTATTCTATCTCATTCATTGTAGCTTTCCTATACCAGTTTTTCAACCTCAAGTATTGCCGCCATTTGTTGGGTCCGTCGGTCCCTCCTGCATCCCTTGTCTACCCGACCATCAATCAAATACCATATTTCCTTTTCAAAAACCTTACTATATTCTTAATAGTGTCATACTTCATAAACCATAAATGCATCAAACATTACATCATTTGACAAACAATAACAATCACATTAAAATATGAACAAATATTATATGATTCTTGTGATACAGCAAATAAAAGCTTCAACTTACCTCAAGTTCACTTTGTGGCAAGTGAAAAGACCAATCTCTTTGGAAGATAGGATGTGTTAAAGGTCTAACATAATCAAATTATGTACCATTTAATATCCTTTTTAATCATTTAATCTATTCTAGTTAAAGTTCATATACACTTTTCAATCTTTTGTAAATAATTCCATATCAATTACATAACCTTAAAAACAATGCATACTCCACATTTTACTACTAATTCAAGACATTGGGTAGCCATTAAATAACTAATAATTCAAGCATAATTATTAGGGCAACCCCTAAAACATGCACACAATCCAAATTAACATGACGTAAATTCAGTTCTAGCTTAAATTGATTGTACCCTTCAATTAATCAAACTAATTGCTATTTTTTTCAATAATTCAAAGGAACTTCCAAACACAATATAAGCATTACAAGATTAATATAAATAAGTAAATTAAGTATATTTTACAAGACTATCAATTTTGCTAAAAACTAGCTTAACAAGTTTGGTTTTGGCTTCAAGTGTAACTTACTTAAGTTTTCAATCATACAAAAACATACTAAATCATGTAACCATCCAAGATACTACAAATTCATCATAAGAAATATTGAAAAAGAATATACCTTGATTAAGTTGGAATTAGGCTTCAAAATCAATGATTTTCAAGCTTAAAAATGGTCGAACTTGTTCTAGTTTGTGTTTTACGAATTTCTATGGATTGAATTCAATTTTTATGAGTATGAGAATGTAGAAATTTGGGAGAAACTTAGGAGAATAAGGGCTGGTTGTTTTTGAGGTGCTTCCACAAGAAATATGGATGAAAATGATTTCTTTAACCTTTCAAAGAGAGGTAAGTGGAGGGTGATGATTGGTTGCATCATGCTTGGCGTCTTCTCATGCCAAAAGCCACATTCATGGGCTAACGAGATGACAAAAATTGATCCTTTGGTCTTATAATGAAGTGCAATGCAGTTTAAAATGATTTTATACAACCTAGTCAACCAACCAATCAAAGTGCACCATTTTGCATACGTTTAGTTTTTAGCCAAATATAACATATTTAAATCAAATATTTAGGCAAATAATCACTTTAGAATGTAACAAGTATAGAGCAATACGAATTATTTATTTTATGGCCATTCAACACATCAATCTTTCTTAACCGAGATGTCGAGCTTTTCACTACAAAAAGGCACTTAAGGAATATGTTAAATCAAGAAACAAAAGTTTGATCACATATTTCATGTACTAATGCATGTTAAATCATAACTAGAGTATATAATAATAATTATTCAAGTTCGCAATCATGCTATTTGTATACCATAATTCAATAATACACATTAATTAGATGCATATTCATGCAAGATGTTTATTATTGGCTATGTAGGAGAGAATTGGGCATTACAATCCTTCATTCCTTATAAAAATTTCATCCTTGAAATTTGACGTACCAAATAGTTCTAGATACTTGCTCTGCATTTCTTCTCTTTCCCACGTGGCCTCTTATATAGAATGATTCCTCCACAATAATTTAAGAAGTTGAATCTTTTTTGTTCTCAACTCTTTTTCCTTCTGATCCAAAATTTGCACTGGTTTCTCTTCATAAGCTAAATCAGGAGTCAATTCTAATGATTTATATCTCAACACAAGAGAAGGGTTTGAAATGTACTTTCTCAATATAGACACATGGAAAATATTGTGAACACTAGATAATAATAGAGGCAAGGCCACTCTATAAGCTTTATCACCAACTCTTTCGAGAATCTTGAATAGGCCGCCATATCTTGGGCTGAGTTTTCCTTTCTTTCTAAATCTCATAACACCTTTCATGGGAGCATACTTGTCCATATTGTATGTATATTTCACGGGAAGAAAATGGTCTGTTTTATTTAATCTATTAACAATCACCTATATGGAATTATACCCCTTCTGTGTTCTAGGTAATCCAAGCACAAAGTCTATTGTAATGTGCTCCCATTTCCACTTTAGAATCAACAAAGGTTTCAACAACCCTAATAGTCTTTGATGTTCAATCTTAACTTGTTGACAAGTTAGACATTCAGCCATAAATTTTACTATATCTCTCTTCACTTTAGGCCACCAATGATGTTGTAAGTCTTTATACATTTTTGTGCTACCTGGGTGTACTAAATAAGGATTAGTATGAGATTCTTCTAAAATATCTCCTTTCATAGCCTTGTCAAATAGCACACATAGTCTCTCTTTATATCGAATAATCCAATCATTAGTAACAGAGAAGTCTAGCCTCTTTCCAGCCTCAATCATTCTTTTCAATCTACACAAATGCATGTCCACCTTTTGACCTTCTCTAATTCTATCTTGAAGTGCAGGTCTCAACACTAAGGCTGACAACAAACACTTTTTCCCTTTAGGTAGAATTTCAAGCTCTAATCTCAACAAATCCAGTAATATTGACTTTTGTAAAACAAAAAGAGAAGATGTGGATTTTTTGCTCAATGCATCTGCAACCACATTCGCTTTACTAGGATGATAGTTGATCACACAATCATAATCCTTCACAAGTTCTAACCATCTTCTTTATCTCATATTCAGCTCTTTTTGGGTAAAGAAGTACTTCAAACTCTTATGATCTGTGTATATCTCACACTTCTCACCATACAAATAATGTCTCCAAATTTTGAAGGCAAAAACCATAGCAGCAAGTTCCAAATCATGGGTTGGACAATTCTTTTTATATTCCTTTAATTGCATTGAAGCATAGGCAATAACCTTTCCATTTTGCATCAAAATAACACCCAAACCATTTTTTGAAGCATCGCTATACACCACGAATCCACCAATTCCAGTTGGAATGGTAAGAACAAGAGTTGTAGTCAATTTATGTTTCAGTTCTTGAAAACTTCTTTCACAAGCATCAGTCCATAAGAACTTAACATTCTTTCTTGTCAATATTGTCATTGGAGTTGCCATCTTTGAAAACCTCTGAACAAATCATCGATAGTACGCTGCTAATCCCAAGAAACTTCTTACTTCTGATATTTTTGTTGGTGTTGGCCACTTAATGACAACTTCTACCTTGCCCGGATCAATAGAAATACCATCCTTTGATACTACATGACCTAGGAATACCACTTGTTCAAGCCAAAACTCACATTTCTTGAATTTAGCATACAACTGTTTTTCTTTAAGAACTTGCAGCACAATCTTCAAATGTTCTTTGCGCTTACGAGACATGACCAAAAAATTCAGGTTGTGATAAATAGTGTTGTATTCTCGTGATCCCAAGGTATGCGCAGCAAAAATTTAAAAATTTAAAAACATCATACCATAACAATTATAGTAGTATCCCAGATCCGATGCAATTTATAATGATCTTGCAATTTCCAACGGTTGTAGTAAATAATTAAAGTTTCAATTTATACCTTTTATGCACTCTAGCTGTCGTAGGGTTGGAACCAATTAATTGCTAGCCCCTTTTCTGAACTTGGTTTACAAGGATCCACGTGTCTTCCCTATAAAGTGGTCCACACTTTGAGCAAGAACACAAAATCAAAATTCTGCTAGCAATTTTAATTTCTATTCTAACCTAGTTTATGGAGTGTGTATAGAGAATATTAATTCTTGTTATCATCTTGTGATAAAAGAATTAATACTTACAATTAATGAAGAAATTTTTGGTAGAAAAGGATGAAGGAGAAAATAATTTTCTTCTTATTCTCTCTCTAAATGGCCGAAAGATGAAGGCTATTACTTGCCTCAAATTTTTGGCCGTGCAATGTTTATATAGGATATTCCAAAATTCCAAGAGTCCCACTTTTGGTATTTTTGGTCTCAAGATATTTTGATTTATCCAAACTTCTTCTAACTTTATCCCTTTCATATCCTCCAAATATATTTAAGGTTTTCCAAGAATTCCAAACTCTTGAGTTTCAATCTATTTCAACCACCTTCATAGGCCTTTTCGAATTGGGCTTGGACTTAAAATAAATCCATTAATTAATCTAATTAATTATTTTAGCCCAAATTTAATTAATTAATTCCATCTATCCCTCCTAATAAAATTAAGCCTAATTAAATAATCTAATTATTTAATTGAGCAAATTAGTTTAATAATTAAATTAACTTATAGATTACACAATTAATTTGATTTATTCAAATAATTATTTCACTCCAATTAGACTTCCTAATCTTACTAGGTTCAACTAAATAATCTAATTATTTAATTAAATAATTAATTCAACTCATTGAATAAATTTCAGCCCCAATTAATTAATCTCCATTAATTAATTAGATCCAACCCCTTGATCAATTCCTAAGGTAAAAATATTCCATCTCAAATTGTGTGTGACCCTTTTGGTCACAACTAAGCTTGCAGTGGGCATGCAAATTTTGCAATTTATGAATAATAATAATTAGTCTGATTAATAAATCTAATTAATTAATCCGTTTGAAATTAACTCTTTAATTTAAATAACCTTATAGGTCATGCAAAACACCTAGCAAGTGTATCATGCCTACCTAGACTTAGGTGACATAGCGAGTGATTTCAATTATGAATATCATACACATAAGATCCTTCCATCAATTAATCTCTCCATTGAGTATAAGGCATGAATAATAGTCAAAACCCTAATTGCTCAATAATTATGGTTCCATTTCAAGTTTCAATGACTCATGATGAATCATTAGAAAACCTTATCTAAAATTCATTCTATCCTGACTAAGAACTTCTGAGTTAAGAACTATGAAAATATAGGAGATTTATTTGTTCTGTCCGAAAAGTGACGGATCCTTTGTTGGCCAGTTATTAACCTCCATACATATCAATGCAACATCCAACGTATCCCGTTTGTGATTGTCAGGCAATCAGAAGATACATCAAAATAAAATACGACATGCACAAGCCTACCATGTTGCCTCAAGTCAAAGAACTAATCATGCACTATTGTAACATGGATTGTTTTTTTGACAAACAAGTTTTCAATTAACATTGGGCCTGTTCAACATACTTGTTCCTAACAAGTACCCTCATGCATATACTAGCGTCACTATGATAATGTTTATAGAGCAAGACATCCACCTCATGCGAGCATGCATTATATGCGCAAGTCTATTGGACTA
>CM033108.1:16069914-16113866 GCA_019321725.1 Paulownia fortunei
TAGTCCAATAGACTTGCGCATATAATGCATGCTCGCATGAGGTGGATGTCTTGCTCTATAAACATTATCATAGTGACGCTAGTATATGCATGAGGGTACTTGTTAGGAACAAGTATGTTGAACAGGCCCAATGTTAATTGAAAACTTGTTTGTCAAAAAAACAATCCATGTTACAATAGTGCATGATTAGTTCTTTGACTTGAGGCAACATGGTAGGCTTGTGCATGTCGTATTTTATTTTGATGTATCTTCTGATTGCCTGACAATCACAAACGGGATACGTTGGATGTTGCATTGATATGTATGGAGGTTAATAACTGGCCAACAAAGGATCCGTCACTTTTCGGACAGAACAAATAAATCTCCTATATTTTCATAGTTCTTAACTCAGAAGTTCTTAGTCAGGATAGAATGAATTTTAGATAAGGTTTTCTAATGATTCATCATGAGTCATTGAAACTTGAAATGGAACCATAATTATTGAGCAATTAGGGTTTTGACTATTATTCATGCCTTATACTCAATGGAGAGATTAATTGATGGAAGGATCTTATGTGTATGATATTCATAATTGAAATCACTCGCTATGTCACCTAAGTCTAGGTAGGCATGATACACTTGCTAGGTGTTTTGCATGACCTATAAGGTTATTTAAATTAAAGAGTTAATTTCAAACGGATTAATTAATTAGATTTATTAATCAGACTAATTATTATTATTCATAAATTGCAAAATTTGCATGCCCACTGCAAGCTTAGTTGTGACCAAAAGGGTCACACACAATTTGAGATGGAATATTTTTACCTTAGGAATTGATCAAGGGGTTGGATCTAATTAATTAATGGAGATTAATTAATTGGGGCTGAAATTTATTCAATGAGTTGAATTAATTATTTAATTAAATAATTAGATTATTTAGTTGAACCTAGTAAGATTAGGAAGTCTAATTGGAGTGAAATAATTATTTGAATAAATCAAATTAATTGTGTAATCTATAAGTTAATTTAATTATTAAACTAATTTGCTCAATTAAATAATTAGATTATTTAATTAGGCTTAATTTTATTAGGAGGGATAGATGGAATTAATTAATTAAATTTGGGCTAAAATAATTAATTAGATTAATTAATGGATTTATTTTAAGTCCAAGCCCAATTCGAAAAGGCCTATGAAGGTGGTTGAAATAGATTGAAACTCAAGAGTTTGGAATTCTTGGAAAACCTTAAATATATTTGGAGGATATGAAAGGGATAAAGTTAGAAGAAGTTTGGATAAATCAAAATATCTTTCAACCAATTAAGGGGAGACCAAAAATACCAAAAGTGGGACTCTTGGAATTTTGGAATATCCTATATAAACATTGCACGGCCAAAAATTTGAGGCAAGTAATAGCCTTCATCTTTCGGCCATTTAGAGAAAGAATGAGAAGAAAATTGTTTTCTCCTTCATCCTTTTCTACCAAAAATTCCATTATTAATTGTAAGTATTAATTCTTTTATCACAAGATGATAACAAGAATTAATATTCTCTATACACACTCCATAAACTAGGTTAGAATAGAAATCAAAATTGCTAGCAGAATTCTGATTTTGTGTTCTTGCTCAAAGTGTGGACCACTTTATAGGGAAGACACGTGGATCCTTATGAACCAAGTTTAGAAAAGGGGCTAGCAATTAATTGGTTCCAACCCTACGGTAGCTAGAGTGTATAAGAAGGTATAAATTGAAACTTTAATTATTTACTACAACCGTTGGAAATTGCAAGATCATTATAAATTGCATCGGATCTGGGATATTACTATAATTGTTATGGTATGATGTTTTTAAATTTTTTAATTGTTGCTGTGCATACCCTGGATCACGAGAATACAACACTATTTATCGCAACCTGAATTTTTTGGTCATGTCTCGGATGCTTTTTCTTTTTTTTCTGTTGCATTTTTATATTGAGCCCCATTTTTTCCAATTTTGTACCTACACATAATTATCATAAAATAAGGCAAAATTTTATCAATTGTAAGGAAATGAAACATGTGTAATTGTGCTCATAGAGTGTGGGAAATATTATAATTTTTTAGCCTATCAACTATCCCAAACTTACCTTTTTGCTCGTCCTCAAGGTAAATTCAAAATCAAAAAAATCATAAGCCCATACCTTGATTATAAATTACTAAGATTGATCAACTAATTCAAATATCTCATCAAAAATAAATCCTACAATTACTAAGCTTGGTCAACTAATTCAAATGTCTATATTATTAGAGTAGTGTCCGACGCGCTAATTAGATTGGATATTTTTTACACTCTTGTATTTGTAAAAATAATCTTTTTCAAATCATATTAATAAAATAGGAAAATTTCTTTATTTTAAATTGCATTTCGTAATTAGATAAATTCCCTAGACCATACTTAGCTACGAGGTATGGTCATGCATTTTATGGTGATCATGGAATATGCCTCTATGACTTTAGTCTTAAATTAGTTCTGAGTTGAGCGCTTTCTGAGATGGGACATCGTAGCTCAATAGACTCATGCATTTAATGCATGTTCGCATGAGGAGGATATCTCGCTCCATGGACATTGGGGTAGTGACAGTAGTGTATATATGCAGGTGCTTATTAGGGAATAAGTACAATGAACAGGCCCGATGGAGATTCTTAATTGGAAAAATATTTTTTGAAATAAAAATTTCCATGCTACGATATGTGATACCTGAGCCTCTCACTACTCACTTGGTTAAATATGATTCATGCATTACATGCTACTTATATGCTAATTTTCATTAACATCTGCATGACATATATAACATTCTTAATTATTAAACTTAATTTTGAAACTCTCGCACGGTATTGATTATCGAATCCCCTAACATAAAATGTTAATTCAACATTGGGATAAGAAAAAAATTAGGTATCGACATAATGAATATTACTAAGTTACACGTTATAATTTTTAGAAGTGTTAAAGGTGTCACTAGTAAGTTTATACCATTTAATAAGGGTTTTATTCACCGTAGTTATTCTCCTTGGGGAGTACCTGTGTTGTTCGTGAAAAAGAAGGATGGTATATTGCGATTGTGCATTGATTATAAAGAGTTGAATAAAATAACAATCAAGAATAGTATCCACTCCCAAGAATAGATGATTTATTTGACCAATTGCAGGGAGCATCTATATTTTCTAAGATTGATTTGAGCTCTGGGCATCATCAATTGAAGATCAAGGAAAAAGACATACCAAAGACTGTATCCGAACAAGGTATGGACATTATGAATTTCTAGTGATGCCTTTCGGTTTAACCAATGCCCCTACAACTTTTATGGATCTAATGAATAGGGTGTTCAAGCAATATCTTGATAAATTTGTGATTGTGTTTATTGATGATATCCTAATTTATTCACAGGATAAAGAAGAGCGCAAGAACATTTGAAGATTGTGTTGTAAGTTCTTAAAGAAAAATAGTTGTATGCTAAATTCAAGAAGTATGAGTTTTGGCTTGAACAAGTGGTATTCCTAGGTCATGTAGTATCAAAGGATGGTATTTCTATTGATCCGGGCAAGGTAGAAGTTATCATTAAGTGGCCACACCAACAAAAATATCAGAAGTAAGGAGTTTCTTGGGATTAGCAGGGTACAATCGATGATTTGTTAAGGGGTTTTCAAAGATAGCAACTCCAATGACAATGTTGACAAGAAAGAATGTTAAGTTCTTATGGACCGATGCTTGTGAAAGAAGTTTTCAAGAATTGAAACATAAATTGACTACAGCTCCTGTTCTTACCATTCCAATTGGAATTGGTAGATTCATGGTGTATAGCGATGCTTCAAAAAATGGTTTGGGTATTGTTTTGATGCAAAATGGGAAGGTTATTGCCTATGCTTCAATTCAATTGAAGGAATATAAAAAGAATTATCTAACCCATGATTTGGAACTTGTTGCTATGGTTTTTGCCTTCAAAATTTGGAGACATTATTTATATGGTGAGAAGTGTGAGATATACACAGATCATAAGAGTTTGAAGTACTTCTTTACCCAAAAAGAGCTGAGTATGAGACAAAGAAGATGGTTAGAACTTGTGAAGGATTATGATTGTGTGATCAATTATCATCCTAATAAAGCGAATGTGGTTGCAGATGCATTGAGCAAAAAATCCACGTCTTCTCTTTTGTTATACAAAAGTCAATCTTTTTTATGTTATCTAAGTGTGATAAATTTTTTGGAGTGAATGAATATGTCTATAGGTGTCAAAATCATCATGCAAATTAATGTGACAACTAAAAAAATGTGAAATTGTGAATCTGTCCCAGTTGGTTCATTAACATGTTCCAACATAGATGTGGTGCATTATGTTATAAAAGTTATAATACATAAATTAAAAGAGGTTAGTATATATTTAAGACGTGGATTAAGTGGTAAAGTTGTAGTTAAAGTGAGATTCAAGATTTTTATACTACATTAGGTATAATGAACTTGTTAATTGAGGATTGTGATTGATTTCTTGTATTTTTACATATTGTTTCACATCTAAGGTTGGGGAGTAATACTTAAAAAACCAAGAAGTAACACAACCAATAAAAGGTAAGTGAAAATCCATTTACAACTACAATGCATGGGCATAATATTTCTTGCCTTATCTATATTAAATATGATCCTTGTGCCTTGATGAGTGTATTATGAGTATTATAAATGTCTTATAGTGCATATGTTGCTTGGATGATGGGACATGGGATCCGTTGTGTCATTGAACATGCCATTCATCAACATTTACATGTGCATGCATAACATGTGCTTACAGTTGAGGTTTTGCATGCATGACCTTATTTTTAAAATAAAAATATTTTGCTTGGCCACTACTAGTGTATCGAAGCCTGTGTGGCTTATTTATATGATATTTTGGGGTGCCACAAGTATTAGTTCTCGGAGGATCATAGGGGTGGACAGGGGGTGTGCCTCTGGTGGTCACGAGAGGGTGGACCACTTGATTGTGTCTTTATCGACGCCACTGGTGGTAAAACTTCTAGAGAATGGGGTGGACCTCTGGTGATCCCAGGAGATGGCCTCGGACTGTGTCGATCTGTTTATGGCCATGTGATTATTGATATTATTGAGAGCTCTATCCGGTATATAATAGGTGGGCCAAGGGCCCGATGATGGAAAATGACTTTGAATGAGCTATTTTTGATGCAAGAGCTTGTATTTTTGTCATGATCTCATAGAAATGCATTGTGTTAGATTATCCCTTCATCATGCATGATTTTGACTTACTCAGCATTAGCTCACACAGTTCATGCATTGTTCACACATACCTGAGACTCTGAGGCTTACTGGGCTGATTGTTGGAGCTCCTACAGGCTTCTGAGGATTACTATATATGCATGACGACCTGCAGGGTTGTGTTGTGGGCATATTTTAATTTTTACAATCATTATTATTGTGTAAATTGTTATCCATATATAAAGGGTTACAAGATGCAAAATGTCCTTACTTCTTCCAAAAGTATAGGCTATTATTTTGATTTTTGAGTCTATCGTATTATAACTTTGGGATGTCATGTCCTATATAACTCTTGAAATTTTATAGTAAATAAGTTTGAGAATAGCATTACTGTGATGGGTGTTGTGTTTTTTTTATATAAACGGTGATTTTTCTACATACAGGGTTATACGTAAGAAAATATTTTTACTATTTTTAAAAGTGCTACAATTGACAAAAAATATTATATATATACAAATGTACACACATGTTCTACCTTGTCAAAATTATTGTTATATCAATATCTATATTTAGGGATGGGGGTGTTACAAAGTGGTATCAAAGCCCAGTTTGTGGTTCTGTAAACTATCCATATTCATGACTTTTGAAACTATTGGAGCTCAACCATGCCAATAAATTTTATTTTTTTTATAATTCATTTTGTATTTCATGAATAATATTGGCTATGTGTTTTAAGATTTTGTATAAAATAATGTTGAGGCAGACTCATAAAAAATAACAGGTATAAAATTTATGTTTGGTATTCTATCTTAGGAGTTACATATTCTCTATTGTCCGTTGAGTATGTAATAAGACTGATAAGGTACTTGATATATATAAGAGGTCAGTTACAATGTTTTATTTCCTTTGAGAGAGTTCAAGATCAACCAATTAGATTTTAAGAGCTTTAGATTAATTTTGTAATATTGGCTAGGATTATGATATAACCTTTTGTGTAAATTGATTTATTGAGAATTATGCATTATGGATTATTTCAGGATTATTAAGACTTTTAAATTCTAGTTGATGAAAATTTAGAACTTTTATGGAGGCCATTGCAGGAAAATGTTTACTATTTATAGAAAATAAAGAAGCTTGTCAAATTATAATTTTCTAGAGTTACCGTGAAAGGGAGTTATAAGAAGAGTTATTATCGATCTTTGGGTTATGTTAGAATTTTTAAAAATGACCAAGTTTACTAAAAATCTATTTGTGTGATCTTAGATATCTTGATACATATTGATAAGAATTTTTCAGGCATGCTAGTGACTAACAAATTGATTTTATCTCGATATAGTTGTAAGAACAAATCTAATCTCTTTTTTTTTAGTTCATCATATACACCTATTGGAATTCGATGAACCTTAAGTGACATTGTTATAATATTGGGCAAGACATTAAGTTTTAGTGCTTTTCCTAAACAAGCTCCACTTCATATTCACCTGGAAGAAAGATGAATCTTGAGGTTATGTATTATTTATTGCAACTGAATTGAGTAATAACTTGTAATAAGTACATATTTTTCATACTAAGGTTTATTTAATAAATTAAGAGGAGTTATTGTGATCTTGAGGATTGATTTTAAGTTTGAATTAATTATGAGTTTCTTGTTGTGCCATTGGGTTGACTAATACCTTAATTATTTTGATATACACGATGAATAATATGTTTGATGATTCTATAAGGGTATGTTGGGGTAATATTCATTGATGATATCTTAGTATACAATGAGGAGAAATATGATTGGCATTTCAATATAATATTGGAAACTCTAAGGAAGTAGAAAATTATTTGTTCAATTTAATAAATGCAATCTTTTGGTTATGTAATACAATATTCATTTTTGGGACTAGTAATTTTCTTAAGAAGGTGTCTTTGTGACAATTCAAAACTTCGAGGTTGTACTAAAATAGAGAAGACCAATAAATATAATAGAAATAAGAAATGTCTTTTTCGGGTTTGTGATATTATTGGGTATTCAGTCAAAGTTTCTCCTAAGTTGTTACCGTTGTATTTCATCATACATGTAGGTATATGAAATTTGAATGGTTCGCTAAGTGAGAAGAAATCTCTAATTACTTAAAGAGAAATTATTTGAGCTTTGGTAGTGACTCCAACTTTAAACATAAGTTATGAATTGTGTATAGTGGTGTTATCTCATTATTTTTGCAATATAAAAAAGTTATTCAACATTCTTCCAGTTAATTAGATTATTTATGTAACACTACATGTGACATTACAAAACCGAAGTACTTGAAATGTCTATATACTCAAAAGGAACTGAACTTTAAGAAAAGATGAATATTATTAGTAAGTGAATATATTGTATAATCCATATAACTACAGATGTCATTGGAATGAAATATCTCAATAGACTAATATTCATACAAATGTTACATCATAAACTATTATGCCAATTGAGGGTTGTATAGAGGATGAATTAGAGTAAATGATAAATTATCCATTTATTAATATTTTGGTAAGACTGATTTTGATTGATCCAATTTCAAATGCTCAAAATAAGATTGTTGAAAGGTTAAGAATAAGAAGAAAGTCATAAAAGGCAGTTAAATAGATTTTTGTGATAAGTGATAATAATCTCATAATAAGAGATAAATGTGAAAATGAGGGATAAGAAATTGCAAGACTAAATTTTAGGTGATGATCATGTACCTTTTTATTTGTTTATTTAGTAAAATGAATGATGATTGTGATTTCAAGAAAATGTACAGATATTGGATACTGGATGAGCAATTATGGGATATATTGTTAATATTTGGTTTGCCACAAAAAAGGGATATATGTAAAAGTCCATATGTTGGAATTACTTAGTTTTACTTTTATTTTTAGGTGGAAATGGGAAGGCATTCAAAAAATTTGTACATGATAATGGAATTGGGTTATTGTTCATAGGTTATCAGAATATGCTCATTCTTTCTCAATTTACCCTAGGTATTCCATGAAAATCTATGGAAAGATAAATATAGAGGAAGCGGTTAGACTTTATGGTTTATTAGTGTCTATTAGTTCTGATGTAGATTTAAGGTCTTTGTTTACTTCCTAGAAGATCTTACATTAGGTATTGGGAACAAAATTATATTTTAGTATTGTGATCATCCATGCATCAATGGGCAACTAGGACAAACAAATTAGGCTTTGCAAGATATGCTTAGAGATTGTGCATTAGATAATTGATGTCAATTGAAAAAATTATTTCTTGGGAGGGATTTCTTATAACTACAGTTATAAGGCTACTTGGGATAGTTCTCTATGAGGCATTATATGATAGCAAAAATATAGGTCATAATTTTATTGAAATAAATTTGGTGTTCTTTTAGGCTGGATATGAATTGGGAAATGATAGAAGTTGTAGAACAAATTATCAATGTATGGAAACTAGTTAGAGGTAACCATAGAGTTATGCAGATAAAAGAGGAATATCATTGCAATTTATGATAAGGGATCAAATTTTTGAAGGTGTCTCCAATGAAAGGGGATTATACAACTTGGGCAAAAAAAAATTTTTGGGGATGTTACACACAAACTTGATCCTACGTACAATGGTTTGGTTTGCATTACTCAGAGAATTGGGGATATTGCTTATAAAATCAACCTCTTTGCATCAATGTCTGCAATTCGCAATGTGTTTCCTGTGTTCATTTTAAGAAAGTATATCATGAATCTAGGCATCTACTAAAGAAGGAACCAATGGAACCAAACTGAGGTAAAAAATATGAAGAAAGACCTATAAAGATTTTAGCAAGGGATGTAAAGCAACTTCAAGATGAGAATATCTCATTAGTGAAAGTACTGAGGAGAATTCATTCAACATAATAAGCTACTTGAGAAATGAAGCATAAAATGATAATTAAATATCTAGAGCTTTTTGGTAAGTAAACTTTCGGGGATGAAATTTTTATAAGGAGGGGATGATGTAATAACCAAGCCTCACACTTCTCACTTGGCTAGTATAATCCATGTATTACATGCTAATTTTATATGCTACTTGCATTTCTATTGACATTGCATAATTTATTTTATTTTATACGATATTTTTGAATATTAAACTTAATTCTGAAGCTCTTGCACGATATTAGTTATTGAATTTCCTAATTTAAGTAGTTGATCTTATATTGAAATGAGAACAAAATGAGGTTGATCAATATTTTATATAGATGGGATATATAAGTTATAATTTTAGAAGTGTTGAAAGTGTTGCTAGTAAGCTTATACGGTTTGATTCGATTTCATCTAGGTATTTCAAAAGTATGTATCGATAAATTGCATATTTGGGACATTGGACATAAGATACTATGATTCAAAGGTGATATTACAATATTCATTTATGTATAAGATTATATAATTTTTAATATGGATAATTATTCAAGAATTGGGTGACAATCGGGTAAGAAATTAAATGAATAGCTAGGAAATTAGCTTATTAATTATCTATGGTATATTGTGGTAATTAAAATAGAATGCAATAAAATTAATGTATAGTAAGACACATCTGATCTAGGCTTGAAAGATGGGTGAAAGGTTAGATTTATACCACAACCTACCACCTCATGCTTGCTACCAAGCTTAAGCAAGCACCTCAAGTGCCACCTCAAGCTTTCCTTCACCCTTAGCCATTTACCCATGACCCTCAACCATTTTTCATTCATTTTCAAGGTCCAAACTCATGTCAAAATCTCTCTAAGCTGGTTCTAAGTGATTCCAAGTGATAGAAAAAGGCAAAGGAAGCAAAAGGGAGTTGTAATCACAAGTAGAAGCTGAAATTGGCATAGGTGAGGTTCATATACAGTTTTGATGATGTTAAATGTTATTCATAGGGTTATTATGCATAAAAGAATGATTTATGGTTGCAACCACACAGTAGAACCACTAAGGGGGAGAATCTGTGTATATGTTGATTTCTAGTTTATTGAGCTTAAAATCTGCAAGAAACCTTGGGTAAATTCTATATTTATCATAATGAATATGTTTATATAGGAGTTAAGATTATATATTTAGGTTTGGATAGATTAGGAATTAAAATATGGCATGATAATCAAAGAGATGCTAAGAACTGTCTTCATCGAATTTTAGATTTTGTCCTATGTGAAGGGGATTGGTTTTACAGCATTAAATCCATTAGTTTTGGTAGGAATATGACCTAGTTATCTCTTTGTATATGTTATCTAAATGTGGTGAAAATTTGGGAGTGATTGAATATACTTAAGGGTGCCAAAACTAATAATATCATGAAGTACACAAAACTATCATAGTAGGAAAAATCTGTTTCAGTATGCTGTGAAGTGAGCTGCACTTGGAATGCTATATCTGTGAGTTTTAGCCATTCTATGACATGGTTACATTTTTTTATGTTAGCTAAGTGTGATAAAAATTTGGGAGTGAATAATTATATCTAAGGGTGTCAAAATCATCATCTACATTAATGTGGTAATAAGAAAATGTGAATTGTGAATCTGTCCCATTTGGTTCATTAGCATGTTCCAGCATAGATGTGGTGCATTTGATGCTTAACAATTAGGGAGATGTTATAATTATAATAAATCAATTAATTGAGGTTAGTATGCATTTAAGATGTGGAACAAAGATTCGTAGAAGGTTGTATTCGGTTATAGTTTCTAAGTGGTAAGGTTGTTTAGTTAAATTGAGATTCAAGATCTTTATACTACATTAGGTATAATGAGCTTGTTAATTGAGGATGGTGATTGATATATTGTATTTTTATAGATTATTTCACATCTAGGGTTGGAGAGTAATACTTAAGAAAACTAGAAGTAACACACAACCGATTAAAGGTAAGTGAAAATCCATTTACAACTACAATAGATGGGCATAATCTTTCTTGCCTTGTCTATATTAAATGTGATTCTTGTGTCTTGATGAGTGTATTATGAGTATTATAAATGTCTTATAGTGCTTATGTTGCTTGGATGATGGGACATGGGATTCGTTGTGTCATTGAACATGCTATTCATCAACATTTACACGTGCATGCATAACACATGCTCACAGTTAAGGTTTTGCATGCATAACCTTATTTTCAGAAAGAAAATATTTTGGTTGGACACTACTAGTGCACCAAGGCCTGTGTGGCTTATTTATATGATATTTTGGGGTGCCGCAAGTATTACTTCTCGGAAGATCATAGGGGTGGATAGGGGGTGTGCCTCTGGTGGTCACGAAAGGGTAAACCACTTGACTGTGCCCTTATCGATGCCACTGGTGGGAAGACTTCTGGAGGATCATAGGGGAAGACAGGGAGGGACCTTTGGTGATCCCAGGAGATGGCCCCTGGACTGTATCGATCTATTTATGGCCATATGATTACTGATATTATTGAGAGCTCTATCCGGTACATAGTAGGTGGGCTAAGGGCCCGATGATGAAAAATGACTTTTAATAAACTATTTTTTATGCATGAGTTTGCATTTTTGTCATGATTTCATAGAAATGCATTGCATATGTGTTAGATTATCCTTCATCATACATGGTTCATGCATTGTAGGTAAGCATGGTGATACCTGAGACTCTGAGGTTTACTGTGCTGGTTGTTGGAGCTCCTACAGGCTTCTGAGGATTACTGTACATGCATGACGACCTGTAGGGTTGTGTTGTGGGCATATTCTAATTTTTACAATCATTATAATTATGTAAATTGTTGTCTATATATGAAGGGTTACAAGAAGCAAAATGCCCTTACTTCTTCCGAAAGTATAGACTATTATTTTCATTTTTGAGTTTATCGTATTATAACTTTGGGATGTCGTGTCCTTTATAACTCTTAAAATTTTATAGTAAATAAGTTTGAAAATAGCATGACTGTGATGGGTGTTGTGTTTTTTTTATATAAACGGTGATTTTTCTATATACAGGGTCATATGTAAGAAAACACTTTTACAGTTTTTCAAAGTGCTACAGTTGACAAGAAAAATTATATATATACACATGTACACACATATGCTAACATGTTAAAATTATTGTTATATCAATATCTATATTTAGTGGTAGGGGTGTTACACAACCTTTTACAACCAATCGTCCCTTATTGGCTGCTACCTCTCCATCTACTCCAAGTTTTCGCTCGTAGACCCATTTGTAGCTAATGGGTACAACACTCTATAATGGATACACCAAGGTCCAATACCTAGTTGGTGTACATGGAGTCCATTGTAGATTGCATAACATCTTGCCATTTCCTTGAATCAATATTAGACATCATTTCTCCATAGTTTTATGGATAGTAATCCAAGGGTTGCCCCTCCTTGTTGTTCTCTAACAAGAAGCCATACCTCTCAGAAACCCTCAAAATTCTTTTGAATCTCCTAGAAGGATGTATGATAGAAGTGTTAGTTGCTGGTAGTTGTAGCACCACAGTCTCTTGTAGGATGTGTTGTGGCTCTTGAATATCTTTAAGTTCTACAACCTTACCATTTCTATCCAATAAAAATGCCTCCTTAAGGAAGATGACATTCCTCCAAACAAACATCTTCTATTTTGAAGGGTCGTAGAAATAGTATCAAATAGATTCCTTTGGACACCCCACAAGCTTGCATAAAATAGATCTACTATCCAGCTTATCTCCCACTAGCTACTTCACAAAAGCAAGGTGTCACAACCTCCCAATAATATGTATTATATATATATATATATATATATATATATATATATATATATAAACAACTTGTACAACATAATTTATGCATCTATGCATGTGTATAACTTTTTTTTTCTACTCAGTTCAACAAAACATTGATAAAAGTAAAATACTTTCATATCCTGTCACACTGTATATACATATGTAGTTATTAAACATTAACCAAGTCTATCAAAACCATCACAAACCCAAACTCTCTATCACAAAGGAGTTTTGAAAGTGATATACAGAATAAAGTCACTAATATAATACAATAACTATAAAATAAAAAACACAACCCATAAAATAGCCCAACAGGTCGTCATCCAAGTACATTGATCTTTGAAAGCCTGTAGGAGCTCCACTGCCAGCCAGTAAACAAGAGGTCTCAATTCTCACCATATTCACCTACAATGCATGAACTACATGAGCTAACACTCAATAAGTAAAAATCATGCATGACAAGAGTATGACATAAAATCTCATGCAGCTCAACTCAAAGATATGATGCTATAAATGTGTCAAATTGAGTACTCATGAATCAAAGAGTTTTCATTAAAAATCACTTCATTTATTGGGCCCTTGGCCTACCTACTATGCACCGGATAGAGCTCTAAACAATATTAATAATCACATGGCCATAAACAAATGACTCAGTCCAAGGGCCATCTCCTGGGATCACCAAAGCTCCACCCCCTGTCTTCCCCTGTGATCCTTCAGAAGTCTTCCCACTGGCAGAGTCAATAAGGGCCCAGTTAAGTGGTTCACCCTCTCGTGACCACCAGGGACACACCCCCTGTCAACCCCTGCGATCCTTCGAGAAGTAACACCCATGGCACCCCAAAATATCATATAAGCACACCTCGCATGACTCGGTACACTAGTAGTGGCCAACCAAAATATTTTCTTTCTAAAAACCATGTCTCAAATCATATCGTGCATGCAAGAACCTCCACTATACTCATATATCGTGCATACACATGTTAATGCTCGTGAATGATATGTTTAATATAAAATCAAAGTTATCTTGCTCTTAACATGTGTTAAGAATCATAAGACTCTCAGTCAAATTTAATATCATTAACATATTAGGTATACATACTTCAAGACATACTATGTTCTTGCATTGTAGTTGCAAATGGATCTTTACTTACCTTTCACTTGGTTAGTGGCTTAGTCTAGATTTGTTTATTATTTCCCTCCAATATTAGATGTAAAATAGCCTGTAATATTACCCAACATCAAGCACCATTCCTAATTTAGCAAGTTGAAAGTATAAAATATCATACTAAGACCATAAACACCAAGCTATCTAGGTTTTACAAACTAGAACTCAATCTAGTCCCTCCAATACCTTAATTTCTCATCTTAGATACATGTAAACATCATATAATTGAAGTATTATAACTCTAATATCATGTACCTAATTATTAACACTCAATAGCAACATGTCTAGGTTGAAATATGCTAAGTTATCAAATGGGACAGATTTACATTTTCATATTTACTTGCTGTCCAATTTAGTTGCATGATAATTTTGACATCCCTAAACATATCCAATCACTCCCAATTTTTTTCCACACTTAGATAACATGTATGTAAATGTAACCATATCATAGAATTGCTAAAACCCCGGGATATAGCATCCCAAGTTCAGCTCTCTTCACAACATACTGAAACAGATTGTTTTCCTACCATGATAGTTTTGCAACCTTCATGACATTACTGGTTTTGGCACCCTTAAGTACATTTAATCACTCCAACATTTTCAACATACTTAGATAACACATAAAAAGAGGCAACCACGTCAAATTACTACCAAAACTAATGGATTTATTGATGTAAAACCAGCACCATTCATATAGGACAGAATCTGAATTTCAAAGAAGACAGTTTTGAGCACCTCTTTAATTATCACACTATATTACAATTTATAACCTCTCTAAACTTACATACATCACCTAGAATCATATATAAACACATATATGGTGAAATACAAAGGTTTTAATCAAGCTATTATACATATATAAAGTATAAATATAAAAAATCAGCAAGTATATAGTTTCTGTCCCTAGTGATTTTTATTATGATTTTGCAACTAAAAATCCTTCTTTTGTGAACTAAAAGACCGCAAATAACATCCTAACATGATTATAATCAATAATAGAAGCTTTAAAAATCATAAACCCTCAAACAATTCAAAAACTAAAATCAAAACATGAATTAAAGCTCACCTATGCACAGATTTTAGATTCAACTTGCTCCTCCTTACTTCCCTTCACTTTTTTTCTTTACTTGGAATTACTTGAGAGCAATTTATAACATTCAATGTGAAGGTTTTGGAATTGAAATAGCTCAGAAAATAGTTTTTGGTCGTGGCTCAAGGGTAGAAATGAAGAAAGGTTGAGGTGGAAGCTTGAGGTGGCAAAGCTTAAGGTGGCAAGGTTGAGGTGTCAAGTTGTGGTTCAAATATGACATTTTTCACACCTTATACAGCCCTAATCTAGTGTTTCTCATTACTTATTTATCTATGTACAAACTATTTTAATCTCCAAATGATCAGATAATACATTATGCCCTAATTTTTTAACCGTTCATTCAATCTCCAAACCAATCGACATCCGATTCTTAAATGATTGTCTAGTTTTCATTTTCTAAAATCACATGCACATATGAACCTTGTATTATGACACTTAAATCACATTATATCATGTCCGATATCCCAAGTATGTTAATCTATAGATGTATACCTTTAAAACACCTCGATCAAATTGAATCGAATCATATAAGCTTACTAGTGACACCTTTAACACTTCTAAAATTATAACATACAACCTATGAATATCCATTATATTGATCAATCTATTCTTTATCTTATCTAAATAGAGAATCACTTAATTACGTTGTAGGATCTCAACCACTAACATCAAGTGATAGCATTGGTGGTATAATGATTAAGAATGCTATAAAAGATGCGTTGTAGATGTTAATGCAAATTAGTATATAAGTAGCATGTAATGCATGAATCATATTGGCCAAGTGAGTAGAAAGAGGCTTGGGTATTACATCTTCCCCTCCTTATTAAAATTTCATCCTCGAAATTTATTGACCAAAAGAGTTCTGGATACTTGAGTTTCATATCATCTTCCATTTCCCAAGTAGCTTCTTCTGTTGATTGATTTCTCCATAATACTTTAACCAATGGGATTATTTTATTTCTGAGTTATTTTACTTCTCGTAAAAGAATCTCTACAGGTCTTTCTTGATAACTAAAATCTTCTTTCAGCTCTATAGGTTCATTCTTCAGAATATGAGATGGATTCGCAATATATTCCTCAACATAGATACATGAAATACATTTTGCACTTGAGACATTGATCCAGGTAGGTCGAGTTTGTAAGCCACATCCCCAATTCATTCAGTAATATGAAATGGACCAATATATCTAGGACTTAGCTTTCCTTTCTTTCCAAACCGCATAATCCCCTTCATTGGAGATACCTTCAGAAGTACTTGATCTTCTACAACAAATTCTAACATTCTTCTTCCTTGATCAGCATAACTTTTCTGTCGGCTTTGGGCAATATTGACAAATTTGTGCTACAGCTTTTGTCATTTCTCGAATCATATTTGGGCCCAAAAGCTTCTTTTCATCAACTTCATCCTAATGAACTGGAGATCTATATTTTCTACCATATAATGCTTCATAGGGGGCCATTCCAATAGTGGACTGATACTTGTTATTATAAGAGAATTCCACTAAAGCTAAAAATTCGCCCCATTGACCATGCAAATCTAATACACAAGCTCTAAGCATATCTTCTAATATTTGTATTGTTCGCTCTGATTGTCCATCAGTCTGAGGATGATATGTAGTGCTGAAAGATAATTGTGTTCCCAATGCCTTGTGTAAACTCTTCCAGAACATGACAAAAACCTGGAATCTCTATCCAAAATAATAGATAGTGGTACCCCATGAAGTCTGACCACTTCTTGTATATATCTATGCATAACGGTCCATGGAATAAGTAGAACATATTGGAAGAAAGTGAGAAGATTTAGTTAACCTGTCAATGATAATCCAAATAGCATCGTGACCTTTAACTGTTTTAGGTAATCCCAATACGAAATCCATTGTAATTCTTTCCCATTTCCACTCTGGAATAAATAAAGGTTGCAAGGTTCCTGCTGGTCTTTAATGTTCTGCCTTTATTTGTTGACATATCAAACATTGTTCTACAAATTTAGCAACATCTCTTTTCATACCTGGCCACCAGTAATGCGTTATCAAATCTCTATACATTTTAGTAGCTCTTGGATGCACTGAATATGGTGTTGAATGTGCCTCTATCAAAATATGTTCCCGAATGTTGTCTACATTAGGTATATATAACCTTTTTTGGAACCGCAAAATACCATTCTCTAACATCTGAAAATCAGAAAACTTTTCTAAAGTCATATCTTTCATCATTTTAGTAACATATTCATCAACTTGTTGTCCCTGTTGAATTATATCAATCAAAGTCGGTTGGAGTGTCAAAGCCGAAAATTTGGCCTTCACTGATCCCTATTGTACAATTTCTACATCCATTTTATATAGTTCAATTTACTCTGGTTTCTGAGTCAAAGCTAAAACTGTAGTATTTTGTGTTGATTTCCTACTCAATGCATCAGCCACAACATTAGCCTTACCAGGATGATAGTTAATAACACAATCATAATTTTTCACTAACTCCAACCATCTTTATTGTCGCATATTTAACTCTTTTTAGGTGAAGAAATATTTTAAGCTCTTATGATCAATATATATCTCACATCGTTCACCATACAAATAATGTCTCCATATCTTAAGTGCAAACACCACCACAGCAACCTCCAAATCATGTGTGGGATAATTCTTCTCATACTCTTTAAGCTGTCTGGATGCATATGCAACTACTTTACCATTTTGCATTAATACACATCCCAACCCATTTTTTGAAGCATCACTATAAACCACAAAGCCTCCAGTACCAGATGGAATAGACAGAATAGGAGCTGAAGTTAACCTCTTCTTCAATTCCTGAAAACTTTTCTCACAAGCATCCGTCCATTTAAATATCCCATATTTTCTGGTTAATTATGTCAAAGGTGAAGCTATCTTGGAGAATCCTTCAACAAATCTACGGTAATATCCAGCTAAACCCAAAAAACTTCGTACTTCTGAAGGATTAGTAGGTTGTAACCAACTATTAATAGCTTCTACTTTACTTGGATCTACAGATATTCCTGCTCCTAATATTACATGTCCCAGAAATACCACTCGATCAATCCAAAATTCACATTTCTTAAATGTAACATATAGTTGTTTCTCTTTCAAAACCTCTAAAACCATTCTTAGATGTTCACCATGTTCTTCTTTTGTGCTAGAGTAAATTAGGATATCATCAATAAACACAATAACAAATCTATCAAGAAACTTTTTAAATACCCGGTTCATCAAATCCATAAAAGCTACTGGAGCATTTGTCAGCCCAAATGGCATCACCAAAAATTCATAATGTCCATATCTCGTGCTAAATGTTATCTTGGTGACATCATAATCTTTTATTTCAATTGATGGTACCCAGATCGCAGATCAATTTTTGAAAATATAGATACACATTGGAGCTTATCAAATAAGTCTTCTATTCTATGCAGAGGATACTTATTCTTGATTGTAACTTTATTTAAATCTCAATAGTCTATACATAGTCGCATTGTACCATCCTTCTTATGCACAAATAGAACCGGTGCACCCCATGGTGAAAAGCTAGGTCTGATAAAACCTTTATCTAATAATTCTTGTATTTGTGTCTTCAATTCTTTCAACTCAGTTGGTGCCATTTGGTTTGGAGCTTTAGATATTGGATGTGTTCCTGGATTTAGTTCATGATAAACTATATCTCACGGTCTGGTGGTAATCCAAGAAGATCATCAGGAAATACTTCTGGATATTCCCGAACAACTGGCACTTCACTAAGGATAGGATGGTATTGTTCTTCAATGCTCATAACACTCACCAAATATCCTTCACAACCACTATCTAATAATCTTTGTGCTCTTAATGTTGATATAATTAGGAATTTGAAACTTTGTACGATTCCAATAAAGGTGAACGATTCCTCACCAGGAAGTTGAAAAGTTATTGTCTTTTTCAGATAATCTATTATAGCCCTTACTTTGACAACCAATCCATACCCAAAATCATATCATAGTCATTCATGGTCAATACAATTAAATCAGCATAGAGCTCTCTATTTTCAATGGGAATAACACAATCTCTTAAAACATGGTTAGTTTGTTTTGAATCTCCAGAAGGGATTATCACATTATAACTCACCTCAATAGTATCAGGTACTCTACCCAGCCTCTTCACATACTCAGTGGATATAAATGAGTGTGTAGCTCCAGAATCAAACAATATAAATGTTGGGGTACCAAAGATAGAGAATTTACCTGTTACCACTGATGGGTTCGCCTCAGCATCTGATCTAGTGATGGTAAAGACTCTAGCTGGTACTTTTCTTTGTCCTATCGGATTTGGATTATCTGGGCATGCTCTGGCAATATGTCCAACCTTCCCACACATAAAGCAGGTTCTAGTCTCTGTCCGGCAGACTCCACTATGGTGACCACCACATTTAGGACAAGCAGGTTGTGACATCGGTGCATTAGCTTGATTAATCTTTGTACGCTTACTCTAATCCCACTGTTGTTGCCCTTGTCCAGGTTGGAATTTAGATGTTTGATTCTGCATTTGAAATGGTCTCTTCTTTTCATTTCCAACCCATCGTTACCCTTGTCCTTGCTTAAATTAGCGTCGAATCTCCTGAGCATGAGAAATTCTAAGTTCAACTTATTCTGCCACTAAAGCTCTCTCAGCAAGTTGTGAGTATGTCACTCCTTGGATTCCTGCCATATTCACATCTCTATATAGATCTGGTCTCAAGCCTTCAAGAAATCTTTCAACTTTTAATGCACCAATATTGACCATATGTGTGGCAAATCTGGATAGCTGTTCAAACTTACGAATGTATTCTCCAACTGTCATAGTTCCTTGTTGTAGCTGTATAAATTCATTCATTTTCATTGCACGAACTGGAGCTGTGAAGTATTTATTTCGAAAAAATCTTTAATCTATCCCAAGTCATAACAGTGATATCTTCGATGCTTCTCATTGTATCCTACTAATGTCCAGCACTGCCTCGAAGCATAAAGAATGCACACATCACTTTCTCTTCTTCTGAAACTCTACTGTAGTGAAACATATTTCAAGAGTTCTCAACCAATCCTCAGCTGCTGTAGGATCTAGTGCATCCTCAAACACCAGTGGGTTCAGTTTTCTGAATCTTTCCCCAACTATCTCCACCTATTCTACTCGGGATTGTGGTTGAACCATTTTAACCCTTGGTTGTCCACCCATATCCCTCTGCTGGATAAGTTGCTGAATTTATTCTAATTGTCGTTCAACAAGCTCTGTAAGTCGATTGATGATAACATCACGATCATTACTCAGAATAGGTGTCTGCTCTCCTAGGGTTCTGGCTCCACTACTACTTTCACCTTTTGTTCTCACCATGATTGCAATACCATTTTGTTTATAACAAATGGCCAATATAATTCATGAAATATATAATGCAATATAACATAAAAAAAAACTTACTGGCATTACTGTGCTCCACAAGTTCAAAGATCATGTACATGGATAGTCTACAGAATCAAGACCTAGGCTCTGATACCACTCTTTGTCACAACCTCCCAATAATATGTATAATATATATATATATAAACAACCTGTACAACACAATTTGTGCATCTATGCATGTGTATATCTTTTTTTTTTCTACTTAGTTCAACTAAACATTGATAAAAGTAAAGTATTTTCATATCCTGTCATACTGTATATACATATGTAGTTATTAAACATTAACCAAGTTTATCAACACCATCACAAACCCAAACTCTCTATCATAAAAGAGTTTGGAAAGTGATATACAAGATAAAGTCATTAATATAATACAATAACTGTAAAATAAAAAACACAACCCATAAAATAGCCCAACAGGTCGTCATCCAAGTACATTGACCTTTGAAAGCCTATAGGAGCTCCACTGCCAACCAGTAAACAAGAGGTCTCAAGTCTCACCATATTCACCTACAATGCATGAACCACATGAGCTAACACTCAATAAGTAAAAATCATGCATGACAAGAGTATGACATAAAATTTCATGCAACTCAACTCAAAGTGTAACACCCCTTAACCTAACTGCAGAGCCTAAACAAGCTGATACAGTTAAGTCAAGAAATGTTAATTTTTCATCATTACTAGAGTTATGATTTTTAATAAAAGTTCTCATTTTTAGCTATAAGAGAAAGAACTTGAATTATTTTAAACACACCATATACATATATTAAAACTGAGTACATTTGTTTACAAAACCATAACAGAGCGGCTTATTTAAAAACAAAATAGAGTTTTCAAAATAAACTACAGTCGAAGCATGGCATATGAACAAATCTCTGTCCGGCCACTCTAGAGACTCAGTCAACCTCTAAACCTGTACATTTTCACCTGCATCACATGAATCTAATGAGCTAAAGGCTCAATAAGATGAAACTGATGCAATAACAAATAATATATATGCATATCTCATAAATCATTAAATGCAATATTCTATTTAATAACTTTCATTCATAAATCATTCTTTGGGGCACTTGAAGTTGGTACCTAACTAATAGCGATAGACTGTAGTTTTCGGAACCTGTTCATAATGATTGGCCAATAAGAGAACTAATACGGGGTTTCCATACTTGGTCTTTCAACCTTAGGTATTAGCTGTCTTCTATCTCATTCATTGTGGCTTTCCTATACCGGTTTTTCAACCTCAAGTATTTGCCACCATTTATCAGGTCCGCTAATCCTCCCGCGTCCCTTGTCTACCCGACCATCAATCAAGTACTATACTTCTTTCAAAAATCTCATTATTCCTTAATAGTATCATACTTCATAACCCATAAATGCATCAAACATTACATCATTTCACAAATAATAACAATCGCATTAAAACATAAACAATATTATATGATTCTTGTGATACAGCAAATGAAAGCTTCAACTTACCTCAAGTCTACTTTGTGCTAAGTGAAAAGGCCAGTCTCTTTGGAAGATAGGATGTGTTAAAGGCCTAACATAATCAAATCATGTACCATTTAATATCCTTTTTATAAGTCATTAGTCTATTCTAGTTAAAGTTTATATACACTTTTCAATCTTTTGTAAAGAATTACATATCAATTACATAACCTTAAAAATAATGCATACTCCATATTTTACTACTAATTCAAGACATTAAACATTAGGGCAACCATTAAATAACTAATAATTCAAACATAATTATTAGGGCAGCCCCTAAACATGAACACAATCCGATTTAAAATGACGTAAACTTGATTCTAACTTAAATTGATTCTAACCTTCAATTAAGCAAACTAATTCCTATTATTTTCAATCATTAAAGAAACTTCCAAACACAATATAAGCATTACAAAATCAATAGAAACAAGTAAATTAAACAATTTTACAAGACAATCAATTTTGCTAAAAATTAGCTTAACTAGCTTGGTTTTGGCTTCAAGTGTAACTTACTTAAGTTTTCAATCATACAAAAGCATAATAAAACATGTAACCATCCAAGATACTACAAATTCATCATAACAAACATTGAAAAAGAATATACCTTGATTAAGTTGGATTTAAGCTTCAAAATCAACGATTTTCAAGCTTAAAAGGATGGAAACTTGTTCTAGCTTGTGTTCTATGGATTCCTATGGATTGAATTCAATTTTTGTGAGTATGAGAGTGTAGAAATTTGGGAGAAACTTAGGAGAATAAGGGCTGGTCATTTTTGAGGTGCTTCCACAAGAAATATGGATGAAAATGATTTCTTTGACCTTTCAAAGAGAGGTAAGTGGAGGGTGATGATTGGTTGCATCTTGCTTGGTGTCTTCTCATGCCAAAAGCCACGTTCATGGCTAAGGAGATGACAAAAATTGATGCTTTGGTGTTATAATCAAGTGCAATGCGGTTTAGAATGGTTTTATGCAACTTAGTCAACCAACCAATCAAATTGCACCATTGTGCATACTTTTAGTTCTTAGCCAAATATAACATATTTCAAGTAAATATTTAGGCAATTAATCACTTTAGCATATAACTAGTATGGAGCAATACAAATAATTCATTTCATGGCCATTCAACACATCAATCTTCCTTAACCGAGATACCGAGCTTTTCACTGCAAAAAGGGCACTTAAGGAATATGTTAAATCAAGAAATGAAAGTTTGATCTCATATTTCATGTACTAATGCATGTTAAATCATAACTGAAGCATATAATAACAATTATTCATGTTCGTGCAATCATACTATTTGTATGCCATAATTCAATAATGCACATTGATTAGATGCATATTCATGCAAAATGCTTATTATTGGCTATGTAGGAGAAAATTGACAATTGGGCATTACAATCCTTCCTTCCTTATTAAAATTTCGTCCTCGAAATTTGACGTACCAAATAATTCTGGATACTTGCTCTGCATTTCTTCTTCTCTTTCCCATATGACCTCTTCTACAGAATGATTCCTCCATAATACTTTAACAAGTTGAATCTTTTTCGTTCTCAACTCTTTTTCCTTCTGATCTAGAATTTGCACTGGTTTCTCTTCATAGGCTAAATCATGAGTCAATTCCAACGGTTCATAACTTAACACATGAGAAGGGTTTGAAATGTACTTTCTCAACATAGACACATGGAAAACATTATGAACAGTAGATAATGATGGAGGTAAGACCACTCTATAAGCTTTATCACCAACTCTTTCGAGAATCTTGAATGGGCCAACATACCTTGGACTGAGTTTTCCTTTCTTTCCAAATCTCATAACACCTTTCATGGGAGCTACTTTTAAGAACACATGATCCCCAATAGCAAACTCTAGATCTTTTCTCCATTTATCTGCATAACTTTTCTGTCTATTCTGCGCAATCTTCATTCTCTCTCGTATCTTCTCCACTACCTTAGCGGTATGTTGAACTATTTCTGGACCAAGTAGGCTTCGTTCTCCAACTTCATCCCAATGAACTGGTGATCTACATTTTCGTCCATACAATGCTTCATAAGGCGCCATTCAATTGTTGATTGCTAGCTATTATTATAAGTAAAGTCCACTAATGGAAGCTTTGCATCCCAACTCCCTTGAAAATCTAGCAACAACTCTTAACATATCCTCTAATATCTGAATATCTCCTTCTAAAATATCTCCTTTCATGGCCTTGTCAAACGGCACACACAGTCTCCCTTTATATCGAATAATCCCATCATCGTAATAGAGAAGTCTGGCCTCTTTCCAATCTCAATCATTCTTTTCAATCTACACAAATGCATGTCCACCTTTTGACCTTCTCTAATTCTATCTTGAAGTACAGGTCTCAACACTAAGGCTGACAACAAACACTTTTTCCCTTTAGGTATAATTTCAAGCTCTAATCTCTGCAAATCCAGTAATATTGACTTTTGTATAACAAAAAGAGAAGACGTGGATTTTCTGCTCAATGCATCTGCAACCACATTCGCTTTACCAGGATGATAGTTGATCACACAATCATAATCCTTCACAAGTTCTAACCATCTTCTTTGTCTCATATTCAACTCTTTTTGGGTAAAGAAGTACTTCAAACTCTTATGATCTGTGTATATCTCACACTTCTCACCATACAAATAATGTCTCCAAATTTTCAAGGCAAAAACCACAGCAGCAAGTTCCAAATCATGGGTTGGATAATTCTTTTCATATTCCTTCGATTGCCTTGAAGCATAGGCAATAACCTTCCCATTTTGCATCAAAACAGCACCCAAACCATTTTTTGAAGCGTCGCTATACACCACGAATCCACCAATTCCAGTTGGAATGGTAAGAATAGGAGCTGTAGTCAATTTTTGTTTCAGTTCTTCAAAACTTCTTTCACAAGCATTGGTCCACAAGAACTTCACATTCTTTCTTATCAACATTGTCATTGAAGTTGCTATCTTTGAAAACCCCTGAACAAATCATCGATAGTACCCTACTAATCCCAAGAAACTCCTTACTTCTGATACATTTGTTGGTGTTGGCCACTTAATGACAGCTTCTACCTTGCTCGGATCAACAAAAATACCATCCTTTGATACTACATGACCTAGGAATACCACTTGTTCAAGCCAAAACTCACACTTCTTGAATTTAGCATACAACTGTTTTTCTTTAAGAACTTGCAGCACAATCTTCAAATGTTCCTTGTGCTCTTCTTTATCACGTGAATAAATTAGGATGTTATCAATAAACACAATCACAAATTTATCGAGATATTGCTTGAACACCCTATTCATTAGATCCATAAAAGCTGCAGGGGCATTGGTTAAACCGAAAGGCATCACTAGAAATTCATAATGTCCATACCTTGTTCGGAATGCAGTCTTTGGTATGTCTTCTTCCTTGATCTTCAATTGATGATACCCAGAACGCAAATCAATCTTAGAAAATACAGATGCTCCCTGCAATTGATCAAACAAATCATCTATTCTTGGGAGTGGATACTTATTCTTAACTGTTATCTTATTCAACTCTCTATAATCAATGCACAACCGCAATGTACCATCCTTCATTTTTACGAACAACACAGGTGCTCCCCAAGGAGAATAACTAGGGCGAATAAAACCCTTATCAAGCAATTCTTGCAATTGAACTTTTATCTCTTTCAATTCTGTTAGTGCCATTTGGTATGGTGCTTTAGAAATAGAAGTAGTTCCTGGCATAACATCAATCACAAATTCGATCTCTCGATTTGGTGGTAGTCCCGATAAATCATCTGGAAATACCTCAAGAAATTCTTGAACCACATCTACATTTTCTGGCTTTAATTGTGCTTCAACTGAGGTGTCCAGAACACTTGCCAAATACCCAACACAACCTTTATTCAACATCTTTTGAGCTTTCAAAGCAGATATAATTAGTAAGGACTGTGAGAATGAGATACCATTAAACATAAACTGTTCTTCCCCAGTGGCTGAAAAATCACAATCTTCTTGTTACAATCAATTGTTGCATGATATTTGGTAAGCCAATCCATACCCAGAATAACCTCAAAATTTGGCATCGATAAAACAACAAGATTTGTATAGAGAGTCCTATCACTAATCTGAATAGAATAAGCCCTTAACATTTGGTTGGAATCCATTTCTTCCCCAGATGGAACAGTCACACTGTACCTTACTTTTAATAAATCTGGTGTAATGCCCAATTTTCTCACAAATGCACATGATGCAAACGAATGCGTAGATCCAGAATCTATCAATGCAATTGCAGGTATTCCAGAAATTAAAATAGTACCTGTGACTACGGAAGCATCTGCATCAGCTTGTTCTTGTGTCATTGCATACACTCTCCCCTGAACTTTCCCCTATACTGTTGGGCAATCCTTTGCTATATGTCCAGGCTTTTTACACTTAAAGCAACGATTAGTACCACTGTAGCATTTCCCAAAATGATTCTTCCCACACTTAGTACATTTAGGCCTTTCAATTGTAGAAGAAGTCTGTCCAACTCTAGGACGCTTTTCATTCCCTTGGCTTAATTTTTGCTCTCCTTTCTTCCACTGGTTTAGATTTCTTGGAGTGAATACTTGCTTCTTTTGTTGTTGGAATTTCTCAATCTCTTTCTCATCTAAATCAGCCATCAAAGCCTTGTCCACCAGTTCTCTAAACTCTATTACTGAAGACATTCTCACATCTCTTCTAATTTCAGGATTAAGGCCCCTCAAGAAATGATCCATCTTCTCATTGTTGTCTCTGGCAATGTATGGTACATACTTGCAACCCTGTTCAAATTTTCTCACATAATCACATACAGACATCCCTCCTTGTTTTAACTCCAAGAATTCCTTTACTCTAAGTGACCTAGCATCCCTGGTGAAATACTTATCATAAAAGATTGTTTTAAACCTCTCCCAAGTTAGTTCTTCCATATTCACTGCAAGTTTAGCTCCTTCCCACCAAGTTCTAGCATCCTTCTTCAACAAAAAATTGCACAGAGTACCTTCTCAGCATCATCAATTCGCATGTAGTCAAAGATAGTGTCCAAAGATTTCACCCATTCCTCTGCAACCATGGGATCAGACCCACCATTAAAATCAACCGGTTCCATCTTTCTAAACTTCTTATATACAGCCTGTGAAGGATCCTGTCGAGCTTGTGGTGGAGGAAGGCGCTGATTATGTTCTTGGATTCTTTGTTGCATATCTAGCAATTGTTGTATCTGTTCACCATGCATTCTAGTTTGTTGTTGAATGAGATCAGTCAAATTGTCCACCACACTATGATTACCCTCATGATCATCCATTGTCTTCCTTTTTGGTGCCATGACCTGATATGCATTGCCCAGTCTCATTCCATTCATTAGCCAATAATAAATGCATAATCATGACAATAACATGGAATGAAATATAATCAAATGAACATAAAAGTAAATAAACATAAAAACAAATAAACAAGAAGTTGACCAAGTTTCCCAGCCAGGATGTGTTCATATGCCTTCTTCTGTCTACAGGAATGACTAAACCTCCGCTCTGATACCACAAACTGTAACACCCCTTAACCTAACTGTAGAGCCTAAACAAGCTGATACAGTTAAGTCAAGAAATGTTAATTTTTCATCTTTACTAGAGTTATGTTTTTTTTTTTAAAAAAGTTCCCATTTTTAGCTATAAGAGAAAGAACTTGAATCATTTTAAACACACCATATACATATATCAAAACTGAGTACATCTGTTTACAAAACCATAACAGAGCGGCTTATTTAAAAACAAAATAGAGTTTTCAAAATAAACTACAAAACAAGTTGAAGCATGGCATATGAACAAATCTCTATCCGGTCGCTCTAGAGACTCAGTCAACCTCTAAACCTGTACATTTCCACCTGCATCACATGAATCTAATGAGCTAAAGGCTCAGTAACATGAAACTGATGCAATAACAAATAACATATATGCACATCTCATAAATCATTAAATGCAATATTCTATTTAATAACTTTCATTCATAAATCATTCTTTAGGGCCCTTGAAGTGTGGTACCTAACTAATAGCGATAGACCATAGTTTTCGGAACCTGTTCATAATGATTGGCCAATAAGAGAACTAATACGGGGTTTCCATACTTGGTCTTTCAACCTCAGGTATTAGCCGTATTCTATCTCATTCATTATGGCTTTCCTATATCGGTTTTTCAACCTCAAGTATTTGCCATCATTTGTTGGGTCCGCCGGTCCCTCCCGCGTCCCTTGTCTACCCGACCATCAATCAAGTACCATACTTCCTTTTCAAAAACCTCATTATATTCTTAATAGTGTCATGCTTCATAAACCATAAATGCATCAAACATTACATCATTTGACAAACAACAACAATCACATTAAAACATGAACAAACATTATATGATTCTTGTGATACACCAAATGAAAGCTTCAACTTACCTCAAGTCCACTTTGTGCTAGGTGAAAAGGCCAATCTCTTTGGAAGATAGGATGTGTTAAAGGCCTTGATTAAGTTGGATTTAAGCTTCAAAATCAACGGTTTTCAAGCTTAAAAGGATGAAAACTTGTTCTAGCTTGTGTTCTATGGATTCCTATGGATTGAATTCAACTTTTGTGAGTATGAGAGTGTAGAAATTTGGGAGAAACTTAGGAGAATAAGGGCTGGTCGTTTTTGAGGTGCTTCCACAAGAAATATGGATGAAAATGATTTCTTTGACCTTTCAAAGAGAGGTAAGTGGAGGGTGATGATTGGTTGCATCATGCTTGGTGTCTTCTCATGCCAAAAGCCACGTTCATGGGCTAAGGAGATGACAAAAATTGATGCTTTGGTGTTATAATCAAGTGCAATGCGGTTTAGAATGGTTTTATGCAACCTAGTCAACCAACGAATCAAATTGCACCATTGTGCATACTTTTAGTTCTTAGCCAATGTAACATATTTCAAGTAAATATTTAGGCAATTAATCACTTTAGCATATAACTAGTATGGAGCAATACAAATAATTCATTTCATGGCCATTCAACACATCAATCTTCCTTAATCGAGATACCGAGCTTTTCACTGCAAAAAGGGCACTTAAGGAATATGTTAAATCAAGAAATGAAAGTTTAATCTCATATTTCATGTACTAATGCATGTTAAATCATAACTGAAGCATATAGTAACAATTATTCAAGTTCATGCAATCATGTTATTTGTATGCCATAATTCAATAATGCACATTGATTAGATGCATATTCATACAAAATGCTTATTATTGGCTATGTAGGAGAAAATTGAGAAATGGGCATTACAAAATGCATGGATTTAGCTCCCCTAATTCAGTCTCCTTCACAGCACACCAAAATAGATTTTGCTACTTTGGTAGTTTGAGTGTTTCTCCAATATCATGTTCTATTTCAATTTCTAACTGATCACAATTCATTCCAATACTCTTAACTCATATATGGACATGTAAATGGTAATAATTATAGGTTTTATTCAACATACCATACACTTTTGAAGCCTAAAACACAAGAAAATAGGAAGGTGACAGTTTCTGCCACAAGTATTTCTATTAAGTGTTTGTCATCAAAACCGCTTTCTTTGTGCTCTAAAGTCTAACTAAAAACTTCCTAACACTATTATAAGAGATATTGAAAGCTTAATAAATAATAAACCCATTCAGAATAATTTGAAAACCAAAGGCAAAACCATAGATAAGTGTTATTTATGCAGATTTAGAGGTTAAACTTGATGATAATCATTTCTCCTTTTCTTTTCTTTCTTTTATTTCAACTTGGAATCAATTTGGAGCACTTGGAGACCTTAAGGAGTGTGTTTGGTCGTGGTTTAAGAGTGACTTGAGGTGGCACTTGAGGTGCTTGCTTAAGCTTGGTAGCAAGCATGAGGTGTTAAATTGTTGTATAAATCTGGCATTTCACCCATCTTTCAAGCTTAGATCAGATGTATCTTACTATACATTAATTTTGTTGCATCCTATTTTAATTACCACAAGAACCCATAGATAATTCATAAGCTAATTTTCTAGCCTTTTATTTAATTTCATTTCAGCCATTTCCAACTTCTAAACACACACCTTAAGGTCTCCAAGTACTCGAAATTGATTCCAAGTTGAAATAAAAGCAAGAAAAGCAAAGGAGAAGTGATTGCTATCAAGTTTAACCTAAAAAATCTGCATAGGTAACACTTACCTACGGTTTTACCTTTGGATTTCAGATTATTCTGAATGGGTTTAATGTGTATTAAGATTTCATTATCTCTTATAAAAGTTTCAAAAAGTTCTTAGTTAGATTTTGGTGAACAAAGAAAGGGCTTTTGATGATAAATACTTAATAGGAAATACTTATGGCAGAAACTGTCACCTTGCTGTGTTATTGTGTTTTAGGCTTCAAAAGTGTATGGTATTTTGAATAAAACATATACGTATCATCATATACATGTTTATATATGAGTTAAGAGTATTGGAATAAATTTTCATTAGTTAGAAATTGAAATAGGGCATGATATTGAAGAGATGCTCAAAATTGTCATCGAATTTCAGATTTTGTCCCGTGTGAAGGGGACTGATTTTTTAGAATTAAATCCATTAGTTTGGAAAGAATATAACCTGGTTATCTCTGTGTATATGTATTTAAGTGTGGTAAAAATTTGGGAGTGATTGAATATGCGTAAGGGTGCCAAAACTATTAATGTCATGTAGTGGGCAAAACTGTCACAGTAGAAAAATCTGTTTCAGTATGCTGTGAAGGGAGCTGAACTTGGGAAGCTATATCCGTGAGTTTTAGCCATTCTATAACATGGTTACATTGTTTTTTAGGTTATCTAAGTATGTATATATGCTCAATGGACATGAATGATAGTAATGATAGATCATTTGTTGGCCATCCATTAACCTCCATACATATCAATGCAACATCTAACATACCCATTTTGTGATTGTTAGGCAATTAGATGATACATCAAAATGGGACATGACATGTATAAGACTATTATGGTGCCTCAAGTTTAAGGACTAATAGTGTACTATCGTAATATAAAAATTCTTATTTCAACAAACAATGTACCTGCAAACATGCACCAGCGTCACAACACCAATGTACATGGAACGAGACACCCTCCTAATGCGGGCATGCATCGTATATGCGAATCTATTAGGCTATTTGATATTCCATCTCAAAAAGCTCTCAACTTAAAACTAATTTAAGACTAAAGTGACAAAGGCATATTCCATGATCACCATCAAATGCGTGACCATACCTCGTAGCTAAGTTTGGTCTAGGGAATTTATTTAATTACTATATATAATTAAAGATAAATAAATTTACCTATTTCATTAATAAGATTTGAAAATGATTATTTTCACAAATACAAGAGTATAAAAGATAGCCCAATCTAATTAGCACACCAGACACCACTCTAACACTAGCAACTTTAAGAAGATATCTATTCTTTCTTTCCATTACCTCATTTTGTTGGGGAGTATCGACAAAAATGTATTATGCCCTGATCATCTAAGTAATCACCCAGAATTGACTTAAAATGTTCTTTTGCATTAACAGTTTGAAGACTTGGATCTTTGTTTAGAATTGAATTTGAATCATAACATTAAAATTTTTGAAAATCTGCCCAACTTCTAATTTATCTTTCATAAAAAATATACAAGTAATTCTCATATGATCATCTATCAAAGATATGAACCACAAGTTCCAATGATATTGAGAAAAAAGCTTGTGGAAATAAAATCTATTGTACTTGTCTTCCACTATCCACCATATTCTATTATCTTTTACTTCACATACTCATATTTTACTACTATCTACTATTTTCTCTACCAATTTCATTTATAACCTTTTTTCCTTTTTGTGGCCAACAACCTACCACTACATAAACTATCTATGGTATCAACAAGATTAAGAACAAAGCTTGAATAAATAAAATCTATTGCACTTGTCTTCCACTATCCATCACATTATATTATCTCCTACTACACATTCTACTATTATCTACTATTTTCTCTACCAATTTTATTTACAATATTTTTCCTTCTGTGATCAACAACAAAGCTTGAACAAATAAAATCTATTCCACTTGTCTTCCACAATCCATCACATTCTATTATCTCCTACTACACATTCTACTACTATATACTATTTTGTCTACCATTTTCATTTACAACCTTTTTCCTTTTGTGATCAACAACCCACCACTACGTAAACTATCTATACAACATATTTCTTTATTAGTCCTAGAAGGCCCCCAAACATCATTGTGAATCATTGCAAAAGGACTAGACATATTGTAAGAACGACTAGGATAAGAGTTTTGAATATGCTTTGAGTATTGATAAATTTCACACTGAAAATTCTTGGGACTTATTTTTGAATAATGAAGGAAACAATTTCTCAAGTTACACAAATTTTGGATGTCCTAGACGATAATGCCACAACATGATTTCACTACAATCATTGGAATTACAAACTGACAAAGTGCTTAGAAGACTGACTAGTGGAAACTTGTCCACTTGGAGAATTATCACCCTTGACGAAATAGAGTCTCGAGCACATCTCAACATTACTAGTTGTCTTCCTTGAATCCAAGTCCCAAAATTCACAAGAGTTTTGGAATAATTTAGAAACATACTTTAGTTCCCAAGTGAGTTTACTTTTTGAGAGTAGATTAAAGTCTAAATTTAATAGAAAAATGACATAATTGAGAGAAAAGGTACTGAAAATTATGACCGAACCAGTACCTACCACTTTGGAAAAGGATGCATCTGTAATTTCCACATTGAGATTTTCATGGTAAAGTGTAAAATTTTAAGTAGAAAAGCATTGCCCATCATGTGGTCCGAGGCCTTAAAATCTACAATCCATGGGCTGAATTTCTCTTGTTTTTCATTTAAGGCATTCAAAAAATTACTTTTTTATGCCAAGGATCCAGTCCTAGTTATTGATGAGGCAGAGGGTTGTTGAGATTGACTGATTATCCTTAGGAGAAGTTTCATTTGTTTCTTGCTAGCTTTCATCAACTAATCCTATATGGCTACGACTTTCCTTATTGTATGGTGGTTGTGACAATTTCCAATTAGCTGGTTTCCTAGGTTTTTCATAGTGATCACTCAATGGCCCTCTTTTTTTTCTATTTTTGATCTAGATTATAGTGTTGGAATACTCCTACTATAAGAGTTGAGCCTTTAGTTGTTTGTTGAGTCACTTGTGGTCCCATCATTACTTTTTTCCTCATCTCCTCTCTCCACACCTTCGAGAAAACCTGTCAGATACTGGGCAGGGGTCTTGTTCCTAGCATTCTTCCTCATACTTCATCAAGTTTTTGTTACGTCCTATTAAAAAATTATAGACACATTTCTTCTCCATGATTTTTATGTACCAAGCCTTATCCCCTAGACACTCCCACTCATTCTCTTGAAATAGATCCAATTGATTCTAATAATGAGTGAGAATATTGAAATACTAAGTGACTGAATATTCAACTTGTCATAAGTTATGAAGATTGGTTTCAATTTCAAATAATTTAGAAGTGTTTCCATTATTATAGTAGGTTTCTCTAGCTGCATCCCAAATCTCCTTTGCAGTGCAATGCAGGAGAACATATTTTCCTATGTTATTGCTCATGGAATTTGTAATACTCAATTCTCTCCAATATAGCCAATAATAAACATCTTGCATGAATATGCATCTAATCAATGTGTATTATCGAATTATGGCATACAAATAGCATGATTGTACAAACATGAATAATTGTTATTATATGCTCCAGTTATGCTTTAACATGCATTAGTACATGAAATATGAGATCAAACTTTTGTTTCTTGATTTAACATATTCCTTAAGTGCCTTTTTGTAATAAAAAACTCAGTATCTCGGTTAAGGAAGATTGATGTGTTGAATGGCCATGAAATGAATTATTCATATTGCTCCACAATTTTTACATTCTAAAGTGATTAATTGCCTAAATATTTTCTTAAAATATATTATATTTGGCTAAGAACTAAAAGTATACAAAATAGTACAATTTGATTGGTTGGTTGACTAGGTTGCATGAAACCATTCTAAATTACATTGCACTTGATTATAACACCAAATCATCAATTTTTGTCATCTCCTTAGCCCATAAACATGAGAAGACACCAAGCATGAGTCAACCAATCATCACCCTCCACTTATCTTTTTTTGAAATGTCAAACAAGTCATTTTTAGCCATGTTTTCTTATGGAAGCACTTCAAAAACAACCAGCCCTTCTTCTCCAAGTTTCTCCCAAATTTATACACTCTCATACTCACAAAAATTAAATTCAATCCATAGGAATCCATAGAACATAAATTAGTTTATACCCTTTTAAACTTGAAAATCATTGGTTTTAAAGCTTACTTCCAACTTAATCAAGGTATATTCTTTTTCAATATTTCTTATGATGAATTTATAGTATCTTGGATGGTTACATGTTTTATTATATTTTTGTACGAATGAAAACTCAAGTGGGATAGACTTGAAGCCAAAACCAAGCTAGTTAAGCTTGTTTCTAGCAAAATTGATAGTCTTGTGAAATATGCTTAATTTACTTATTTCTATTAATCATGTAATGCTTATATTGTGTTTGGAAGTTCCTTTGAATGATTGAAAACAATAGCAATTAGTTTGCTTAATTGAAGGGTACAATCAATTTAAGTTAGAACCAAATTTACGTCATGTTAATTTGGATTGTGTGCATATTTTAGGGGCTGGCCTAATAATTATAATTGAATTATTAGTTATTTAGTGGATCCCCTAATGTTTAATGCCTTGAATTAGTAGTAAAATATGGAGTATGCATTATTTTTAAGGTTATGTAATTGATATGAAAGTGTTTACAAAAGATTGAAAAATGTATATGATTTTAACTAGAATAGACTATATGATTTATAAAAATGATATTAAATGGTACATGATTTGATTATATTAGGCCTTTAACACATCCTATCTTCTAAAGAGATTAACGTTTTTACTCAGCACAAAGAAGACTTGAAATAAGTTGAAACTTTTATTTGTTGTATCACAAGAATCATATAATGTTGTTCATGTTTTAATGTGATTATCATTATTTGTCAAATGATGTAATGTTTGATGCATTTATGGTTTATGAAGCATGATACTATTAAAAATATAATGAGGTTTTTTGAAAAAGAAGTATGGTACTTGATTGATGGTCGGGTAGACAAGGGACGCGGGATGGACCGGCGGACCCAACAAATGGTGGCAAATACTTGAGATTGAATAACCAGTATAGGAAAGTCACAATAAATGAGATAAAATACGGCTAATACCTGAGGTTGAAAGACCAAGTATGGAAACCCCATATTATTTCTCTTATTGGCCAATCATTATGAACAGGTTTAGAAAATCACGGTCTATCGCTATTAGTTAGGTACCGCACTTCAAGGGCCCTAAAGAATGATTTATGAATGAAAGTTATTAAATAGAATAATGCATTTATTCATTTATGAGATGTGCATATATGTAATTTGTTATTGCATCAGTTTCACCTTACTGAGCCTTTATCTCATTAGATTCATGTGATGCAGGTGGAAATGTACAGGTTTAGAGGTTGACTGAGTCTCTAGAGCGGCTGGAAAGAGATCTGTGCATATGCCATGTTTCGAGCTGTTTTGTAGTTTTTTAAAACTCTATTTTATTTTTAAATAAGTGTGATACCCGAGCCTCTTACTACTCACATGGCCAAATATAATTCATGCATTACGTGTTAATTTTATATGCTATTTGCATTTCTATTGACATTGCATAATTTATTTCATTTTATACGACATTCTTGAATATTAAACTAAATTTTAAAGTTCTTGCACGGTCTTAGTTATTGAATTTTCTAATCTAAGTAGTTGATTTTATATTGAAATAAGAAGAAAATGAGGTGGATCAATATTAGATATAGATGGGATATATAGGTTATAATTTTGGAAGTGTTAAAAGTGTTACTAGTAAGCTTATACGGTTTAATTTGATTTGATCAAGTTATTTCAAAAGTATATATTTGTAAATTAACATACTTGGGATATTAGACATGATATAATGTGATTTAAGTGTCCTATTACAAGGCCCATATATGCATATGATTTTAGAAATGCAAACTTGATATTTCGTTAAGAATCGGATGTGAATCGGTTTGGAGATCGAATGAACGGACATAGGAAATAACTATGGGAATGAATGGTGACTAAGATAGGTTGCAAGCAAATAAAAATAGGTGAGACACACAAGATTAGGGCTGCAAGATAAGGGAGAAAATCAGATTTGCCATTTACTTGCCACCTCATGCTTTCTTATTAAGCTTAAGCTAACACCTCAAACCCTTCACCCTTAAGCAACGACCAGACCCTCATTTCAGCCATTTTGATCTTCCAAACACACACCTTAAGGTCTCCAAGTGATCCAAATTGATTCCAAGTTGAAATAAAAGCAAGAAAAGCAAAGAAGAAGTGATTACCATCAAGTTAGCCTCAAAATCTGCATAGGTAACACTTATCTACGGTTTTGCCTTTGGTTTTTAGATTATTATGAATGGTTTTATGGTTTATTAAGCTTTCAATATCTCTTATAAAAGTGCTAGAAAGTTTTTAGTTAGACTTTGGTGCACAAAGAAAGGGTTTTTGATCACAAACACTTAATAGGAAATACTTGTGGCAGAAACTGACATCTTACTGTTTTCTTGTGTTTTAGGCTTCAAAAGTGTATGTTATGTTGAATAAAACCTATAATTATTACCATTTAAATGACCATATATGAGTTAATAGTATTGTAATGAAGTTTTATCAGTTGGAAATTGAAATAGAGAATGATATTGGAGAAACACTCAAACTGCCAAAATAGCAAAATCTGTTTTGGTGTGCTGTGAAGGAAACTGAATTAAGGGAGATAAATCCATTATTTTTGGTAATAATATGACCTGGTTGTCTCCTTATATATGTTATCTAACTATGGTGAAAATTTTGGAGTGATTGAATATTCTTAAGGGTGCCAAAACCATTAATGTCATGAAGTGTGCAAAACTGTCACGGTAGGAAACAATCTGTTTCAGTATGTCGTGAAGAGAGCTGAACTTGGGAAGCTATATCCATGATTTTTAGCAATTCTATGATATGGTTACATTTATATACATGTTATATAAGTGTGGTAAAAATTTGGGAGTGATTGGATATGCTTAGGGATGTTAAAATTATCATCCAACTAAACTTGATAGCAAGAAAATATGAAAATGTTAATCTGCCACATTTGATCACTTAGCATGTTTCAACCTTGATATGTTGCTATTGAGTGTTAACAATTAGGTACATGCTATTAGAATTATAATACATCAATTACATGATGTTTGCATGCATTTAAGATGAGAAATTGAGGTATTTGAGGGGCTATATTGGGTTTCTAGTTTGTGAAAGCTTGATTGTTAGCTTATAGCTTGGTGATTAAGGTCTAGTATGAGATTTTGTGCTTTCAACTTGCCAAATTGGGAATGTGCTTGATGTTGGGTAATATTACAGGCTATTTTAAATCTAAGGTTGGAGAGGAATACTAAACAAATTTAGACTAAGCCACCAACCAAGTGAAAGGTAAGTAAAGATTCATTTGCAACTACAATGCATAGACATAGTAGATGTGTGAATTATATGTAATATCATAAATCATATGTGCATAGTAGAGGGCTCTTGTAACACCCCCATTACTACAGAACTATATATATAGTATAATTTAACATGATAGAGCCTGTGTGCATGCATTATTATTTTTTTTTTCTGCAACATATTAATAAATAATAAATATTTTCCCACTCACAGACTAATATATATACATGCAGATGACCCATAACAATCATAATATTTATGTACCCGTGTACAGAAAAATTATAAAAGTAACACATTGTACAAATCCAAAACGTAATACAATAGACTACAAAATCAAATAAGTTAACAATCAACCAACAGGTCATCATCCATGTACACTGATCCTCAGAACCTGTAGGAACCCCAACAGCTTGCCCAATAAGTCCATGGTATCAAGTATCACCAGACTCACCTACAATGCATAAACTATATGAGCTAACGCTCAGCAAGTAAAGATTATGCATGTCAAAGAATAATCCACAATATCAAGTCATGCATCTCAAAATGCTATGCCCACAATGCAATTTTATGCATCAAAATATTTTTCTCAAAATCATTTCTTTCTTGGGCCCCTGACCAACGCTACTATCCCATGCACCGGAAAAGAGCTCTGTATACCGCCATAATCCAATGGCCAATAATCATATAAGCATGCAAATCCATGCATACTCATACGCATGCAAATCCATGCACGCGAACCTGCAAATCCATGCATAAAACCATGCAAATCCATGCATGCTTCGGTGCACTAGTAGTGGTCAGCAAAATATTTTTCTTTCTCAGAATCATGTCGTGCAATGCAAGATTTATCACAATGCTCGTATGATGCATGCACGTGCCAATGACAATGCCCATGTATGTATGCTCAATGGAGAGCCCTCTACTATCCACATATGATTTATGATATTACATATAATTCACACATCTACTATGTCTATGCATTGTAGTTGCAAATGAATCTTTACTTACCTTTCACTTGGTTGGTGGCTTAGTCTAAATTTGTTTAGTATTCCTCTCCAACCTTAGATGTAAAATAGCCTTTAATATTACCCAACATCAAGCACCATTCCCAATTTGGCAAGTTGAAAGCACAAAATCTCATACTAGACCTTAAACACCAAGCTATAAGCTAACAATCAAGCTTTCACAAACTAGAACCCAATATAGCCCCTCAAATACCTCAATTTCTCATCTTAAATACATGAAAACATCATGTAATTGAAGTATTATAACTCTAATAGCATGTACCTAATTGTTAACACTCAATAGCAACATGTCTAGGTTGAAACATGCTAAGTGATCAAATGTGGCAGATTAACATTTTCATATTTTCTTGCTGTCAAGTTTAGTTGCATGATAATTTTAACATCCCTAAACATATCCAATCACTCCCAAATTTTTACCACACTTAGATAACATGTATATAAATGTAACCATATCATATAATTGCTAAAAATCACGGATATAGCTTTCCAAGTTCAGCTCTCTTCACGACATACTGAAACAGATTGTTTCCTACCGTGACAGTTTTGCACACTTCATGACATTAATGATTTTGGCACCATTAAGTATATTCAATCACTCCAATATTTTCACCATACTTAGATAACATATATAATTAGACAACCAGGTCATATTATTACCAAAAATAATGGATTTAGCTCCCTTAATTCAGTTTCCTTCACAGCACACCAAAACCGATTTTGCTATTTTGGCAGTTTGAGTGTTTCTCCAATATCATTCTCTATTTCAATTTCCAACTGATAAAACTTCATTCCAATACTCTTAACTCATATATAGTCATGTAAATGGTAATAATTATAGGTTTTATTCAACATACCATACACTTTTGAAGCCTAAAACACAAGAAAACAGTAAGATGACAGTTTCTGCCACAAGTATTTCCTATTAAGTGTTTGTCATCAAAAACCCTTTCTTTGTGCACCAAAGTCTAACTAAAAACTTCCTAACACTTTTATAAGAGATATTGAAAGCTTAATAAACAATAAAACCATTCATAATAATCTGAAAACTAAAGGCAAAACCGTAGATAAGTGTTACCTATGCAGATTTTGAGGTTAACTTGATGGTAATCACTTCTCCTTTGCTTTTCTTGCTTTTATTTCAACTTGGAATCAATTTGGATCACTTGGAGACATTAAGGTGTGTGTTTGGAAGATGAAAATGGCTGAAATGAGGGTCTGGTCGTTGCTTAAGGGTGAAGGGTTTGAGGTGTTAGCTTGAGATGTTAGCTTAAGCTTAATAAGAAAGCATGAGGTGGCAAGTAAATGGCAAAATCTGATTTTCTCCCTTATCTTGCAGCCCTAATCTTGTGTGTCTCACCTATTTTTATTTGGTTGCAACCTATCTTAATCACCATTCATTTCCATAGGTAATCCTATGTCCGTTCATTCGATCTCCAAACCGATTCACATCCGATTCTTAAAGAATTATCTAGTTTGCATTTCTAAAATCATATGCACATATGGGCCTTGTAATATGACACTTAAATCACATTATATCATGTCCAATATCCAAAGTATGCTAATTTACAAATATATACTTTTGAAGTAACTTGATCAAATCAAATTAAACCGTATAAGCTTACTAGTAACACTTTTAACACTTCCAAAATTATAACCTATATATCCCATCTATATCTAATATTGATCCACCTCATTTTCTTCTTATTTCAATATAAAATCAACTACTTAGATTAGGAAATTCAATAACTAATACCGTGCAAGAGCTTCAAAATTAAGTTTACTATTCAAGAATGTCGTATAAAATGAAATAAATTATGCAATGTTAATAGAAATGCAAATAGCATATAAAATTAACACGTAATGCATGAATCATATTTGGCCATGTGAGTAGTAAGAGGCTCGGGTATCACAGCTCTCAATTGAGCATACATACATGGGCATTGTCATTGGCACGTGCATGCGTCATATACGCGCATTGTGATAAATCTTGCATTGCACGGCATGATTGTGAGAAAGGAAAATATTTTGCTGACCACTACTAGTGCACCGAAGCATGCATGGATTTGCATGATTTATGCATGGATTTGCAGGTTCGCGTGCATGGATTTACATGCGTATGAGTATGCATGGATTTGCATGCTTATATGATTATTAGCCATTGGATTATGGCGGTATACATAGCTCTTTTCCGGTGCATGGGATAGTAGCATTGGTCAGGGACCCAAGAAAGAAATGATTTTGAGAGAAATATTTAGATGCATAAAATTGCATTATGGGCATAGCATGTTGAGATGCATGACTCGATATTGTGGATTATTCTTTGACATGCATAATCTTTACTTGCTGAGCGTTAGCTTATATAGTTTATGCATTGTAGGTGAGTACGACGATACTTGAAGCATCTTTTATTGGCTGGACGGCGGTTGGAGCTCCTGCAGGTGTCTGAGAGAGTGTGTACATGGGTGACGACCTGTTGGGCTATTTTGTTGGCTTGTTATATTTTAAGTCTGTTGTATTATATTTTTAGACTGGTACTATATTTTGCTTTTAAAACTTTACTGTAAATAAGTATGTAAATATTAAGTCATTGTGGGTGTTGTGTTTTTATATAAATATCGATCCTGCTATATACATGATTATGTGTTAGAAAGTATTTTAAACAGGGTTGTGCATGTAAGAAGTGATATATCTTTTCTTAAAGTGTTACAAAAAAAAAATATTCCATGCATGCACACAGGTTCTATCATGTCAAATTATAATATATATCTAGTTGTGTAGTAATGGGGGTGTTACAATAAGCCGTTCTGTTATGGTTTTGTAAACATATGTACTCAGTTTTAATTTATGTTTATGTATATGGTGTGTTTAAAACAATTCAAGTTCTTTCCCTTATAGCTAAAAATGGGAACTTTTATTAAAATCATAACTCTAGTATTGATGAAAAGTTAATATTTCTTGACTTAACTGTATCAGCTTATTATGGCTCTGCAGTTAGGTTAAGGGTGTTACAGAATTTATTAGCCATGACATTACCATGATTATTTCTAACCATTCCTTGAATTTTAGATCCCTAGACTTCGGAACATCAATGGCTCCTATGAGATGATCATTTTTTCCTTTTGCACATACGAATAACATGACTGATTGTGACCACTGTAGATAATTGTGCCCATTCAACTTGTGACTAGTTATTGAAGAATGTTATTATTGGATCCTCCATTACTTCCTGCCATGGGAGTTTCTTAATTGGAAGGGACGTCAAACATAGAGATTTGGCATTCAGTGGCTATTCTATACTTTGTTATTCGATGAATTAGAAATTGAAGAATTAGGTTTCCGAGGTATTGCTTTGGTACCATGTAGAAATTTGATAGATTGAAATTCTCTATTTGATTTTTGAATGGTACAAAGATTACATAAGAAATAAGTAGAGTGTCAGCAATCTCTGCCTTTATTCACATAATTACACTATATCTATTTCCTAAAAACCTCATAAAAAAGGAAAACTATCAATGAGGCAATAAGGTAACAGATTACCCAAATCCCTTTTCCTAGGAAGTAAATAAAACCAATTAATTTATAGCTAAGAGGAAATCAATCATGGATTTTTTCAACAGAATGATATAACAATGCTTTCTTTTTAAAAAAAACAACAAAATGATATAACAACAAGATGACTCGAATAGACTGAAGTAACTTAATTGATGATTAATGATAGGCCTCACAAATGCCAAAACAAAAGATACCACACCCCCAAACTTAAAAATGATATTATCCTAAATAGAGGGTAGTAACAAATAAAATAGAGGACTTTCTTAAAGAATGCATGTCATGGAGAATGAGCATCTTCATCATCCTCGGGGGAGAAAGGGATTGATTGGTCATAGAGAAAAGTAAATATCAAGTGCAGTATAGTGAATATACTAGGCCAATGCCATGCCATGATCTAGTATAGGATTATAATGTCGCCCATTGGTGGTTCATACGACTACAACTCGAGTTTAGTTGATGAATATCACGATGTAAATCATAGACCTCCTTATAAAAATTAGATTCATGAATGACTGATAGGGAGGTGATAGTTGGGAAACCAATCTACGGGGTGGCGTTGGTGTGGAGATCTTACTAGGATAATCATAAGAGGGTTGTGGTGGAAGATCAAACACTAGAGGGGCCACATCAAGAAGAAAACTAGCTCTCTCAAGTGCCAAATTTAAATTCCCTCTCTCGAGTGCCAAATTTTATACACCAAACTCTCTAGATTATTGATCAAGTAATTGCTATGTAGTAAAAAACAAATAGCAAAAATAAATTGACAAACTTGAAATTTGACATATTAAAATATCAAAACATAGGATGCAACTTCAGCTACATCAACCCCTAGAAACTAGAATTTAGTTCATGACCAATGTGCAAAAACTCAAGGACAAGTGTTGCTACATTATATTAATGAAACCCACGAAAAAATAAAGTAATTGATAAACAAGAGAAAGAATCCTCTCTATATCCAGATGAGAGATGTCTTCAATTGCTTCTCCAAACCCTTGCTTTATTTTTGACCTTCTTTTGCTCTCCAAAGTACTGCCACGACTTTAACATTAGGGTATTGTGGCACTAGATAATCGAGCTTCTATCCATTTTTGGCATTTGCATCGTGACTCCTGTAGCAGGTACTGTGGCACCAGAAAATATCGAGCTTTTTTCCAATTCTTTCTTTGACTCCTCCAAACTTGTCTAACATTGAGTATTTCCTACCAAACTAAATAAAGAGCATCAAACTAGACACAATTTGCTTGAAACTAATCAAATAACTAAGTAAAAAAATATTCGAATCATTGGTATAAAACCAACTCAACAAATAGTCCCAAGGAATGGTAACCTTGTGCACAACATCATATGCTTTGATGTATTTTATGATGGTATGACAATCACAAGGGGCTTACATTGAGTATATTATCTTTGTGTATGGAGGTTAATGTGTGGCTAACAAAGGATTCATCACCTATCTAGCAGAATAGGTGAATCTCCTATGCATTCCATAGTTCTTAACTCAAAAGTCTTCAATTAAAGTAGAATGACTATTAGATAAAGTTTTTATAATGATTTATCATGTGTTATTGTGACTAGAAATGGGATCATAATTATTAAGTCAATTAAGGTTTTGACTTACAATCTATGCCCTAGATTTAATTAAGAGATTAGTAGGCGGAAGGACTGGACTTGCATGGTACTCATAACAGAAAT
>CM033108.1:16113966-16152298 GCA_019321725.1 Paulownia fortunei
GGCCACTAATTATTGGTATTGGGCTTGGACTTCAATAAAGTCCAACTAATTAATTTATTCTACTCCATTTATTGGGATTCCTGATCAAATTAGATTTAATTAATTAAATTGAATTAAATTAAAACTCTAATTAATTAATTTTATCCAACAATTAAATTTACCAATTTTGAAATGTCAACACACGAAATTATGTGTGACCCTGTTAGGTTCACAACTAATACTAGCAGTAGGCTTACAACTTTTTTAACTTACGAATAACAATTATTTGATTAATTAATCAGATAAATTAATACACTTAGAATTAACTCTTTAATTCCAATAACCTACAAATCATGGTAACACCTAGCAAGTAGCATGATTACCTAGTATTAAGTGAAACGTCAAGTAAACTTATTTCTGTTGCGAGCCCCATACATGTATGGTCCTTCTAACAACTAATCTCTCGATCGAATCTAAGGTATAAATTATAATTTGAAACCTCAACTAATTCAATATTTATGATCCTATTTCAAGTCTAGTGACTCCTGAAGAATCAAAATTCATCCTGACTTGGCCAAGGGCTTCGAGTCATGAACTTTAAAAACACAGGAGATTCTCTTGTCAAAAGACAAGAGTTGAATTCTATGTTGACCATTGACAAACCTCCATGCACATGATAAGTTAGTTTTATACCAATAATTCATATACCTTTTAATTAACATTTAGTTTGTTTTCAAGTTTTTTTGTTATTTTTTATGTATTTAGTTTAAAATTTTGTAGGTAATGACAAAAAGGGAAGAAAATGGAAAAAAATCAAAAACTTGGTTGAAATGTTGGAAAATCCGAATTATGCTGCTACTGATGGCAATGTTTGTATTTCACTCTTAAGTCTTTGCACAAATATTATATTAACTTGATTCTTAATCTAGTAGAAAGCTAAGAAATAGATCTACAACTTTTATGTTTACCACAACATCTAGTTTCTACGATGTCAATGAGAAACATCAAGTTTAAAAGTTAACACTGTACTGAAAATTTCTTGTATGACACATCTCAGTATATTTGGCATAACTCTCTCCACATATATCCTATTAAGATAATTCATGATGATATAGAAATCTACGAGATAGGGATAAAAATTGTATGAATACACTAAAAGCTATTTTTGGCTTAGAAATGGTGAAAACTCGGTTTAAAGATGTTGCATACATTGGAGAAATAGGTTTTGGTAAGAAAGTTTAGTACCTAGCTATCCAGTCAGCATTTACGCAGATAAAAGAGGCAAAATGAGATTTTAGCCCTCCTCAGGGCATCTCCCATCTGATTTTAAATTAAAACTCTAATTAATTAATTGCATCCAACAATTGAATTTACTAATTTTGAAATGTCAACATGCAAAATTATGTGTGACCCGTTTAGGTTCACAACTAATACTAGCAGTAGGCTTACAACTTTTTTAACTTATGAATAACAATTATTTGATTAATTAATCAAATAAATTAATACACTTAGAATTAACTATTTAATTCCAAGAACCTACAAATCATGGTAACACCTAGCAAGTAGCATGATTCCCTAGTATTAGGTGAAATGTCGAGTAAACCCATTTTCGTTGCGAGTCTCATACATATAAGGTAAAAGCTATTTCTTAGATAAAAAATGTATATCTATTTCTTAGATATATCCATACCCATTTTATGTTTACCACAACATCCAATTCCAATGATGTTAATGAGAAACATCACGTTTAAAAGTTAATACTGGACTGAAAATTTCTTATATGACACATCTCAGTATGTTTGGCATAACTCTCTCCACAGATGTCCTATTAAGATGATTCATGATGATATATAAATCTATGAGACAGGGATAAAAATTTTATGAATACACTAAAAGCTATTTTAGCTTAGAAGGTGGTGAAAACTCAATTTAAACATGCTACATACGCTGGAGAAATAGGTTTTGGACAGAAAGTTTAGTGCGTAGCTGTCCAGTCAGCATCTACGCATTACCACATGGATAAAAAGGACAAAATGGGTTTTATCCCTCCTTAGGGCATCTCCCATCTGGTTTTAAAGGTCCTAAAGAGCCTCCAAAGGTATTCTTGGATGTGAGAAGCTATTCTTGATAGAAAGGGTGCTGCTGGACAGAAGGAGGAGATTCTTGGAGAGAATGAACTGCTTGTAGATAAGGAGAGTTTCAACCCCATTCCTCTCACTTCACAAATTGGTGAACAGTTTCCATATTCTTTCTTATGTATTTATTGAAGCTATATTCTTACAAGATGAACTAAACCTTTCTTTCTAGAGAATGATGTAACCTTATTTGATCTTATGTTTTGAATTCCAAACAATATTAGTTCAAGATATTCATCTTGTTTATGTTATCTTGCTTAGTATTGCATCTTGATTATTTAGCCATTAATTAAGAGTGTTTGATGTATGAGATTCCATACTCGAGAGAGGGAAGATTATACATGATCATAAAGATAACATAACCTAGGAATCATAGAGTTGAGAAGCTTATGAAACCTTTGAAATTTTGAAAATGAATTCATTGAACTTTTGTAGAGTTTTATTCTTAAGTTTTTATAAAGTTATTGAAATTCATATAGAAACTCATAATCAATTCAACATTCGAGAGAAGGAATTGATGAGGTTAGGAATTGATGTGTTGTTGACTTAAATTGGTATGTTTTGGAAAGAAGAACATAGGTGATAATTAGGTGAGTCATTTATCTAGAATTTTTTGCTCATAAGGTGTTTATTGTAATATTTCTAAGAACTCATCTTGTCTTTTCAATTTTTATATTCTACTTTGTTCAAATATCACTTGATTTTCTAGATAAAATTGAGACTATTTGAACTATAATACTTGCTGTATTTTTTTTATTACAATCCTTGTGAGTATAATACTTAACTCATCGTTGTATTAAAACTTGAGACTATTCACTTGCGGTTTGCAATATATTTCATAAATTAATTTTTGGCATTGTTGTTGAGAACTGTTTTATCCTAATTGCATTAATATTGTAATGAATTAGTCTTGATTTAATTTAGATTATTTTTACTTTCTTCCCATATTTTGATATTATCTTGCCTTGCATTGGGTTATATGTATTTGTATTCATAAGGCTAGAAGTCTTGAGGAGATGGCTACTAATAGCTATTAATGGCCTTTCGAGAGGTCTTCAATTAAAAAGGTTGCCGATGTTATTGAAGTAGACTCATTCACACAAGTAGCACAAATATCTTCTTTTTCTAACCAAATTGCAGCTTGGACTTCTTATGGAGCTTCTCAAGGAATGGATTCCATGGCATCTACTAGCACTTCATTTTTAGACACCAAAGGTGAGAAAAATGCATCATTGGAGGAGTTGCTAAGCACTTTCATTGACGAAACAAGAGCCCAATTTAATAAGAATGATGCAAAGATAGATAACATTGAGACTCAATTAGGGCAACTAGATTCAAGTTTAGGAACTCAAATGAAATCAATAGAAACTCAAATTAGAAATCTTGCTACTGAAATTAATGCTCAAAAACATAAAAGAAACTTTCTAAGTGATACGAAAATCAATTAAATGGAGCATTACAAAGCCATCCAACAACAATAAACGAAGGAGTGTGAAACTATTGAAAAATATAATGCCATCTTACAAGAGAAACCACCTCAAGTGATTTATAATTTAGGGAGTTTCATTATCCCTTATTCATTTGGAGACTCTGCTTGTAAAATAACATTATGTGATGTAGATGTAAGCACTAATTTAATTTCATTGTTTAATTTTAGAAAGCAAGGTCTACTTGGGTGACTCAAGATATACTTGGGAATAGTAACCAATTCTTGTGCTCAACAATTTTTTTATTTTTAATATGGAAAATGATAGGTATATGTTTACCATGTTTGAAGATCATTTGCATTAATAGAGATACACTTATTGATATCCAAAAGGCCCTTGATACTACTTCAGATCGTCATCACCTTTCATATCCAGAAGGATTCTCTATACTCTTAAAGCAGACAAAGATGTGGGATGATAAACACTTATTTTTCTAGATTTAGGCATGTTTAGTTATTACATTTCTTTGTTTATGTTTGTGTTCTCACTTTTATTGCTTTAGCATGTATGCTTTCATGCCTTCTTTTATTGTGTAGATGGATGTCGCCTTGGTGATATGTGTGGATCTCCCATGAACTCCAAATACATCATTTATTGGAAAGGGGATTTTCTTATTTCCACCTCTTATGTGTATTAATGCTTTAAACATAGAGGACAATGTTAATTTTAAAGTTGGGAGTGGAATTTGTATTTTGTGTGTTTAAACTTTATGTGAAAAATTAAGCCATTTTTTTTAATTTGAATTACATATGTTGTGTAATGAGAGTACAAGAGTAGACATGCTTTGTTGACAACTTAGTTGAGTTCATATTTTGTGATTGAATGAATAACTTAATTACCGATTGCCTATGAACATGATCACACTTTTATTCACTAGTTACCTTTTAAGCTGTTTTTCAAAGAATGGTATGTGCAAGGCATATGAATGACCACTATTCAACTTCATTTCTTGAAGCTCACTATACTGACCCTTTATAGCCCGAAAAACCAATGATTGTCCCCAAGAGAGCTTAAAGTATGATATTTTATGCATAATCTTATCAAGGAATCATATGGAGACATGTTGAGGGCACGCATGAATGTATTTAGGGTTATGAGCAAGGAAAATATGCAAAGAAATAAATGACAACTCATGTTGATGAAAAGAAACAAGTTTAGGGGTTGTGAAAGCAAAAGAACAAGAAATCAAGCCTTGGAATTCATGAACAATTTGTGAAAAAGAAAATAAAAGAAAAGCATGAATCCTTAAGAAAAAAAATTGGGAAAGAGAAAAGAAAGAATGAGAGTGAGATTCTATGTACAATGCTTTATGCTCTCTTACGTTGTTCATCCCTATCTTTCTTTGTAAGCTAATACCTAAGCTTTGCATTACAAGCTTATTAAAGTGCTTTTGATCCAAGTTTGCAAGTGTCTATATTAGTGGAGAATTTGTATGAAAAGCAAGCCTATAGAACACCTAGAACTTCTTTTCTTAGATTATGAGAATAATTGGTTGTCAAATTCATACCTAAAATACATGCATGAAACTTGAGCTTGACATTTCACACACACATGTTTTGAATTCATAACTAGATTAACGAAGCACAAGTTTTGTAGTATCATTCGATTAGCTTTATGACTAACCTTTGGATTCATGGGCAATAAAGGTTGATCAAGTTAGAAAATTCCTGATCAATATATGAACCTATGATTGTTTGATTTCACTTGAGTTCCTAAACTTGAAGCCAGCTCCCCCAATAGAGTATCATTGTTGTCTATCTTTGCATCATTCTTATTAAATTAGGCTCTTATTTTGCCAATGAAAGTACTTAGCAACCCCTCCAATGATGCATTTTTCTCATCTTTGGTTTCCATAAATGAAGTGTTAGTGGATGCCATGGAATCCATTCCTTGAGAAGCTTCATAAGAAGTCCAAACTACAAATTGGTTAGAAAGGGAAGATATTTGTGCAACTAGTTAGTTGTGTGAATGAGTCTACTTCAATAACAATAGCAACCTTTTTAATGAAAGATCTCTCGAAAGGCTATTGATAGCTATTAGTAGCCATCTTCTCAACACTTCTAGCCTTATGAATACAAATACATATAACCCAATGTAAGACAAGACAACATCAAAATATGGGAAGAAAGTAAAAACAATCTAAACTAAAATCAAGACTAATTCATTATAATATTAATGTAATTAGGATAAACAATCCCCGGCAATGGCGCCAAAAACTTGTTCGTGAAATATGTTACAAATTGCAAGTGCACAATGTCAAGTTTTAATATAACGGTGAGTGAGTTGATTATCCATAAGGATTGTAATAAAGAATTGCAACAAGTATTGTAGTTCAAATAGTCTTAATTTTATCTAGATATCAGCACACCAATCTAACACCCAACATATTCCCTTGTGATGATCAAATAATCAAAAGATATATTAAAGAGTTGTAGTGTTAAAGTAGGATGTCTGGTGCACTAATTAGATTGGGTGTATTGTACTCTGTTCATTGTATATGTAAAATAATCTTATTGGGAATCATATTAATAGAAGGGTACTTTCTTTATCTTATGTTTTTTATTTATTTTCTGCACATTAGATAAAGTCCTTAGATCAAATTTAGTTATAAGGCATGGTCGTGCATGTTATGGCGATCATGGAGCATGCCTTTAAAACTTTAGTCTTAAATAGGTTTCAAGTCCATAGCTTTTTGAGATGGGACATCAAATTGTCCAATACGACTTGCGCATACGATACGTATTTGTATGACGAGGATATCTCATTCCATAGGCATTAGCGATGTGTGTAGGTGCTTGTTAGAGAACAAGTATACTAAACAGACCTGCATGATATTCTCAGTTTGAAAATTATTTGCTGAATTAAGAACTTCTATGTTACGATAGAGCACAACTAGTCCTTTGACTTGAGGCACCATACTAGCCTTATACGTTTCATATCTTACTTTGATGCATTCTCCTGATTTCCTAAAAATCACAAAGGGATTACGTTAGGTATTGCATCTACACATATGGAGGTTAATGAGTGGCCAACAAAGGATCTGTCACTTGTCAAATAGAACAAGTGAAACTCCTATGTTTTCATATAGTTCGTGGCTCTAAAATCCTTGGCAAAGGTATGATGAATGTTAGAAAATGGTTTATGATGTTTCATCAAGAGTCACTAGAACTTGAAATGGAATCATAGTTATTTAATTGATTTAAGGTTTTGACTGTTATCCATACCCTAAACTTAATAAGAAAATTAGTTGATGGAAGGACCTTACGTGTATAGTATTTATAATAAAATAGAATCACTTTTTTTACCTAAAATTAGTTTTGCCATAATTATTTACTTAATATTTTCATGGGTAGTGAGTTCTAGGATTTAAAGAGTTAATTCTAGCAGATTATGTCACACCCTCCCAACAATATGTATAAATATATATATAAACAACCTGTGCAACATAATTTGTGCATGTATGCATGTGTATAACTTTTTTTTTTTCTACTCAGTTCAGCAAAACATTGATAAAAGTAAAGTGCTTTCATATCCTGTCACATTGTATATACATATGTAGTTATTAAATATTAACCAAGTCTATCAAACCATCACAAACCTAAACTTTATATTACAAAGGAGTTTTGAAAGTGATATACAGGATAAAGTCACTAATATAATACAATAACTGTAAAATAAAAAACACATCCCACAAAATAGCCCAACAGGTCGTCATCCAAGTACATTGATCTTTGAAAGCCTGTAGGAGCTCCACTGCCAGCCAGTAAACCAGAGGTCTCAAGTCTCACCATGTTCACCTACAATGCATGAACTACATGAGCTAACGCTCAATAAGTAAAAATCATGCATGACAAGAGTATGATATAAAATCTCATGCAACTCAACTCAAAGATATGATGCTATAAATGTGTTAAATTGAGTACTCATGAATCAAAGAGTTTTCATTAAAAATCACTTCATTTATTAGGCCCTTGGCCCACCTACTATGCACCGGATAGAGCTCTGAACAATATCAATAATCACATGGCCATAAAACAAATGACTCAGTCCAAGGGCCATCTCCTGGGATCACCAAAGGTCCACCCCTGTCTTCCCCTGTGATCCTCCAGAAGTCTTCCCACTGGCAGAGTCAATAAAGGCACAGTCAAGTGGTTCGCCCTCTCGTGACCACCAGAGGCACACCCCCTGTCAACCTCTGTGATCCTCCGAGAAGTAACACTCACGGCACCCCAAAATATCATATAAGCACACCTCGCATGCCTCGGTACACTAGTAGTGGCCAACCAAAATTTTTTTTTTTGAAAACCATGTCTCAAATCATATCGTGCATGCAAAAACCTCCACTATACTCATATGTCGTGCATGCACATGTAAATGCTCATGAATGGTATGTTCAATATGAAATGCAAGTCATCTTGCTCTCAACATGTTTCAAGAATCATAAGACTCTCAGTCAAATTTAATATCATCAACACATTAGGTATAAATGCTTCAAGACATACTATGTTCATGCATTGTAGTTGCAAATGGATCTTTACTTACCTTTCACTTGGTTGGTGGCTTAGTCTAGATTTGTTTATTGTTCCCCTCCAATCTTAGATGTAAAATAGCCTGTAATATTACCCAACATCAAGCACCATTCCCAATTTGGCAAGTTGAAAGCATAAAATATCATACTAAGACCTTAAACACCAAGCTATCTAGGTTTTACAAACTAGAACCCAATCTAGTCCCTCCAATACCTTAATTTCTCATCTTAGATACATGTAAACATCATATAATTGAAGTATTATAACTCTAATATCATGTACCTAATTGTTAACACTCAATAGCAACATGTCTAGGTTGAAATATGCTAAGTTATCAAATGGGACAGATTCACATTTTCATATTTTCTTGTTGTCCAATTTAGTTGCATGATAATTTTGACATCCCTAAGCATATCCAATCACTCCCAAATTTTTACCACACTTATATAACATGTATATAAATGTAACCATCTCATATAATTGCTAAAAATCATGGATATAGCTTCCCAAGTTCAGCTCTCTTCACAACACACTGAAACAGATTGTTTTCCTACCGTGACAGTTTTGCACACTTCATGACATTAATGGTTTTGGCACCCTTAAGTACATTCAATCACTCCCAAATTTTCACCATACTTAGATAACACATATAAAGAGACAACCAGGTCAAATTCTACAAAAAATAATGGATTTATTGATGTAAAACCAGCACCATTCACATAGGACAGAATCTGAATTTCAAAGAAGACAGTTTTGAGCACCTCTTTAATTATCACACTATATTACAATTTATAACCTCTCTAAACTTACATACATCACCTAGACTCATATATAAACACATATATGGTGAAATACACAGGTTTTAATCAAGTTATTATACATATATAAAGCATAAATATAAAAAATCAGCAAGTATACAGTTTCTGTCCCTAGTGATTTTTATTGTGATTTTGCAACTAAAAATCCTTCTTTTGTGAACTAAAAGACCACAAATAACATCCTAACATGATTATAATCAATAATAGAAGCTTTAAAAATCATAAACCCTCAAACAATTCAAGAACTTAAATCAAAACATGAATTAAAGCTCACCTATGCACAGATTTTTGATTCAACTTGCTCCTCCTTACTTCCCTTTGCTTTCTTCACTTTTTTTTCTTTACTTGGAATTACTTGAGAGAAATTTCTAACATTCAATATGAAGGTTTTGGAAGTGAAATAGCTCAGAAAATAGTTTTTGGTCGTGGCTCAAGGGTAGAAATGAAGAAAGGTTGAGGTGGAAGCTTGGAGGTGGCAAGGTTGAGTTCAAATCTGATATTTTTCACACCTTATACAGCCCTAATCTAGTGTTTCTCATTACTTATTTATCTATGTACAACCTACTTTAATCTCCATATGATCGGATAATACATTATGCCCTAATTTCTTAACCGTTCATTCGATCTCCAAACCGATCGACATTCGATTCTTAAATGATTGTCTAGTTTTCATTTTCTAAAATCACATGCACATATGAACCTTGTATTATGACACTTAAATTACATTATATCATGTCCGATATCCCAAGTATGTTAATCTATAGATGTATACCTTTAAAACACCTCGATCAAATCGAATCGACTCATATAAGCTTACTAGTGACACCTTTAACACTTCTAAAATTATAACATACAACCTATGAATATCCATTATATTGATCAATCTATTCTTTATCTTATCTAAATATAGAATCACTTAATTAGGTTGTAGGATCTCAACCACTAATATCAAGTGATAGCATTGGAGGTATAATGATTAAGAATGCTATAAAAGATGCGATGTAGATGTTAATGCAAATTAGCATATAAGTAGCATGTAGTGCATGAATCATATTGGCCAAGTGAGTAGTGTGAGGCTTGGGTATTACATCTTTCCCTCCTTATTAGAATTTCATCCTCAAAATTTACTTACCGAAAGAGTTCTGGATACTTGACTTTCATATCATCTTCCCTTTCCCAAGTAGCTTCTTCTGTTGATTGATTTCTCCATAATACTTTAACCAATGGGATTATTTTATTTTTGATTGTTTTACTTCTCGTAAAAGAATCTCTACAGGTCTTTCTTCATAACTCAAATCTTCTTTCACTCTATAGGTTCATTCTTCAGAATATGAGATGGATTCGCAATATATTTCCTCAACATAGATACATGAAATACATTATGCACTTGAGACATTGATCCAGGTAGGTCGAGTTTGTAAGCCACATCCCAATTCGTTCAGTAATATGAAATGGACCAATATATCTAGGACTTAGCTTTCCTTTCTTTCCAAACCGCATAATCCCCTTCATTGGAGATACCTTCAGAAATACCTGATCTTCTACTGTAAATTCTAACATTCTTCTTCTTTGATCAGCATAACTTTTCTGTCGGCTCTGGGCAGTCTGCATTCGTTGACGAATTTGTGCCACAGCTTCTGTCATTTCTCGAATCATATTTGGGCCCAAAAGCTTCTTTTCACCAACTTCATCCCAATGAACTGGAGATCTACATTTTCTACCATATAATGCTTCATAGGGGGCCATTCCAATAGTGGACTGATAGCTGTTATTATAAGAGAATTCCACTAAAGGTAAAAATTTGCTCCATTGACCATGAAAATCTAATACACAAGCTCTAAGCATATCTTCCAATGTTTGTATTGTTCGCTCTGATTGTCCATCAGTCTGAGGATGATATGCAGTGCTGAAAGATAATTGTGTTCCCAATGCCTTGTGTAAACTCTTCCAGAACATAGATAAAAACCTTGAATCTCTATCAGAAATAATAGATAGTGGTACCCCATGAAGTCTGACCACTTCTTATATATATATCTGTGCATAACGGTCCATGGAATAAGTAGAACATACTGGAAGAAAGTGAGCAGATTTAGTTAGCCTGTCAATGATAACCCAAATAGCATCGTGACCTTTAACTATTTTAGGTAATCCCGACACGAAATCCATTGTAATTCTTTCCCATTTCCACTCTGGAATAAATAAAGGTTGCAAGGTTCCTGCTGGTCTTTGATGTTCTGCCTTTATTTGTTGACATATCAAACATTGTTCTACAAATTGAGCAACATCTCTTTTCATACCTGGCCACCAGTAATGCGTTATCAAATCTCTATACATTTTAGTAGCTCCTGGATGCACTGAATATGGTGTTGAATGTGCCTCTGCCAAAATATGTTCCCGAATGTTGTCTACATTAGGCACATATAACCTTTTTCGAAACCGCAAGATACCATTCTCTGACATCTGAAAATCAAAAAACTTTTCTAAAGCCATATCTTTTATTATTTTAGTAACATATTCATCAACTTGTTGTCCCTGTTGAATTCTATCAATCAAAGTCGGTTGGAGTGTCAAAGCTGCAAATTTGCCTCTACTGATCCCTGTTGTACAATTTCTACATCCATTTTCTGTAGTTCAATTAACTCTGATTTCTGAGTCAAAGCTAAAACTGCAGTATTTTGTGTTGATTTCCTGCTCAATGCATCAGCCACAACATTAGCCTTACCAGGATGATAGTTGATAACACAATCATAATCTTTCACTAACTCCAACCATCTTCGTTGTCGCATATTTAACTCTTTTTGGGTGAAGAAATATTTTAAGCTCTTGTGATCAGTATATATCTCACATCGTTCACCATACAAATAATGTCTCCATATCTTAAGTGCAAACACCACCGCAGCAAGCTCTAAATCATGTGTGGGATAATTCTTCTCATACTCTTTAAGCTGTCTGGATGCATATGCAACTACTTTACCATTTTGCATCAATACACATCCCAACCCATTTTTTGAAGCATCACTATAAACCACAAAGCCTCCAGTACCTGATGGAATAGAAAGAATAGGAGCTGAAGTTAACCTCTTCTTCAATTCCTGAAAACTTTTCTCACAAGCATCTGTCCATTTAAATATCACACATTTTCTGGTTAATTGTGTCAAAGGAGAAGCTATCTTGGAAATCCTTCCACAAATCTACGGTAATATCCAGCTAAACCCAAAAAACTTCGTACTTCTGAAGGATTAGTAGGTTGTAACCAACTATTAATAGCTTCTACTTTACTTGGATCTACAGATATTCCTGCTCCTGATATTACATGTCTAGAAATACCACTCGATCAATCCAAAATTCACATTTCTTAAATTTAGCATATAGTTGTTTCTCTTTCAAAACCTCTAAAATCATTCTTAGATGTTCACCATGTTCTTCTTTTGTGCTAGAGTAAATCAAGATATCATCAATAAACACAATAACAAATCTATCAAGAAAATTTTTAAATACCCGGTTCATCAAATCCATAAAAGCTGCTGGAGCATTTGTCAACCCAAATGGCATCACCAAAAATTCATAATGTCCATATCTCGTGCTAAATGTTGTCTTGGTGACATCATCCTCTTTTATTTTCAGTTGATGGTACCCAGATCGCAGATCAATTTTTGAAAATATAGATGCACCTTGGAGCTGATCAAATAAGTCTTCTATTCTAGGCAGAGGATACTTATTCTTGATTGTAACTTTATTTAAATCTCAGTAGTCTATACACAGTCGCATTGTACCATCTTTCTTACGCACAAATAGAAACGGTGCACCCCATGGTGAAAAGCTAGGTCTGATAAAACCTTTATCTAATAATTCTGTATTTGTATCTTCAATTCTTTCAACTCACTGGTGCCATTCGGTATGGAGCTTTAGATATTGGATGTGTTCCTGGATTTAGTTCAATGACAAACTCTATCTCACGGTCTGGTGGTAATCCAGGAAGATCATCAGGAAATACTTCTGGATATTCCCGAACAACTGGCACTTCACTGAGAATAGGATGGTGTTGTTCTTTAATGCTCATAACACTCGCCAAATATCCTTCACAACCACTATCTAATAATCTTTGTGCTCTTAATGCTGATATAATTAGGAATTTGAAACTTTGTACGATTCCAATAAAGGTGAACGGTTCCTCACCAGGAGGTTGAAAAGTTACTGTCTTTCTCAGACAATCTATTGTAGCCCGATACTTTGACAACCAATCCATACCCAAAATCATATCATAGTCATTCATGGTCAATACAATTAAATCAGCATAGAGTTCTCTATTTTCAATGGGAATAGCACAATCTTTTAAAACATGGTTAGTTTGTTTTGAGTCTCCAGAAGGGATTATCACATTGTAACTGACCTCAACAGTATCAGGTACTCTACCCAGCCTCTTCACATACTCAGTGGATATAAATGAGTGTGTAGCTCCAGAATCAAACAATACAAATGCTGGAGTACCAAAGACAGAGAATTTACCTGTTACCACTGATGGGTTCATCTCAGCATCTGATCTAGTGATGGTAAAGACTCTAGCTGGCACTTTTCTTTGTCCTATTGGATTTGGATTATCTGGACATGCTCTGGCAATATGTCCAACCTTCCCACACACAAAGCAGGTTCTAGTCTCTGTCGGGCAGACTCCACTATGGTGACCACCACATTTAGGACAAGCAGGTTGCGACATCGGTTCTTTACTTTGATCAATCTTTATACGCTTACTCTAATCCCACTGTTGTTGCCCTTGTCCAGGTTGGAATTTAGATGTTTGATTCTGCATTTGAAATGGTCTTTTCTTTTCATTTCCAACCTATCGTTGCCCCTGTCCTTGCTTAAATTGGCGTCGAATCTCCTGAGCATGAGAAATTCTAAGTTCAGCTTGTTCTGCCACTAAAGCTCTCTCAGCAACTTGTGAGTATGTCACTCCTTGGATTCCTGCCATATTCACATCTCTATATAGCTCTGGTTTCAAGCCTTCAAGAAACTTTCAACTTTCAATGCATCAGTATTGACCATATGTGTGGCAAATCTAGATAGCTATTCAAACTTACGAATGTATTCTCCAACTGTCATAGTTCCTTGTCGTAGCTATATAAATTCATTCATCTTCATTGCACGAACTGGAGCTATGAAGTATTTATTTCAAAACAAATCTTTGAATCTATCCCAATCATAACAGTGATATCTTCGATGCTTCTCATTGTATCCCACCAATGTCCAGCACTGCCTCGAAGCATAAATGATGCACATATCACTTTCTCTTCTTCTGAAACTCTACTGTAGTGAAATATATTTTCAAGAGTTCTCAACCAATCCTCAACAACTGTAGGATCTAGTGCATCCTCAAACACCGGTGGGTTTAGTTTTCTGAATCTTTCCCCAACTATCTCCACCTGTTCAACTCGGGGTTGTGGTTGAACCATTTCAGCCCTTGGTTGTCCCCCCATATCCCTCTGCTGGATAAGTTGCTGAATTTGTTCTGATTGTCGTTCAACAAGCTCTGTAAGTTGATTGATGATAACATCACTATCATTATTCAGAATAGGTGTCTGCTCTCCTGGGGTTCTGGCTCCACTACTACTTTCACCCCTTGTTCTCACCATGACTGCAATACCATTTTGTTTATAACAAATGGCCAATATAATTCATGAAATATATAATGCAATATAACATAAAAAAAAACTTACTGGCATAACTGTGCTCCACAAGTTCAAAGATCATGTACATGGACAATCTACAGAATCAAGACCTGGGCTCTGATACCACTCTTTGTCACACCCTCCCAACAATATGTATAAATATATATAAACAACCTGTGCAACATAATTTGTGCATGTATGCATGTGTATAACCTTTTTTTTCTACTCAATTCAACAAAACATTGATAAAAGTAAAGTGCTTTATATCCTGTTACACTGTATATACATATGTAGTTATTAAATATTAACCAAGTCTATCAAACCATCACAAACCTAAACTTTATATTACAAAGGAGTAATGTTATAAAAACTCATGGATATAGCTTCCCAAGTTCAGCTCTCTTCACAACACACTGCAACAGATTATTTTCCTACCGTGGCAGTTTTGCACACTTCATGACATTAATGATTTTGGCACGCTTATAAACATCCAATCACTCCCAAATTTTCACCATACTTAGATAACATATATAAATAGACAACCAGGTCAATGTCTCCCAAAATTATGGATTTATGCTGTAAAACCAGCACCATTCACATATGATAGAATCTAAATTTCAAAGAAAACAGTTTTGAGCACCTCTTTAATTATCACACTATATGATAATTTATAACCTCTCTAAACTTACATACATCACGTAGACTCATATATAAACATATATATGGTGAAACACATAGGTTTTAATCAAGTTATTATACATATATAAAGCATAAATATAAAAAATCAGCAAGTATATAGTTTTTGTCCCTAATGATTTTTATTGTGATTTTGCAACTAAAAATCCTTCTTTTGTGAACTAAAAGACCAAAAATAACATCTAATATGATTATAATCAATAATAGAAACTTTAAAAATCTCAAACCCTCAAACAATTCAAGAACTTAAATCAAAACATGAATTAAAGCTCACCTATGCACATATTTTTTATTCAACTTGCTCCTCCTTACTTCCCTTTGCTTTCTTCAATTTTTTTTCTTTACTTGGAATTACTTGAGAGCAATTTCTAACATTCAATATGAAGGTTTTGGAAGTGAAATAGCTCAGAAAATAGTTTTTGGTCTTGGCTCAAGAGTAGAAATGAAGAAAGGTTGAGGTGGAAGCTTGAGGTGGCAAAGCTTGAGGTGGCAAGGTTGAGGTGTCAAGTTGTGGTTCAAATCTGACATTTTTTACACCTTATACAGCCCTAATCTAGTGTTTCTCATTACTTAATTATCTATGAACAACCTACTTTAATTTCCATATGATCGGATAATACATTATGCCCTACTTTCTTGCCTTTCATTCGATCTTCAAACCGATCAACATTCGATTCTTAAATGATCATCTAGTTTTCATTTTCTAAAATCACATGCATATATGAACCTTGTATTATGACACTTAAATTATATTATATCATGTCCGATATACCAAGTATGTTAATCTATAGATGTATACCTTTAAAACACCTCGATCAAATCAAATCGACTCATATAAGCTTACTAGTGACACCTTTAACATTTCTAAAATTATAACATACAACCTATGAATATCCATTATACTGATTAATCTATTCTTTATCTTATTTAAATATAGAATCACTTAATTAGGTTGTAGGATCTCAACCATATCAAGTGATAGCATTGGAGGTATAATGATTAAGAATGCTATAAAAGATGCGATGTAGATGTTAATGCAAATTAGTATATAAGTAGCATGTAGTACATGAATCATATTGGCCAAGTGAGTAGTGTGAGGCTTGGATATTACAGATTAATTAACTGAATTAATTAATTAAAATAATTATTATTCATAAGTTGCAAATATTGCAAACTCACTACTGCCTTACTATGGACCTCAAGAGTCAAATATAATTTGAAATGAATAACTTCTAGTCTAAAATTAATCCAGAGTTAGATATAATTAATTAATTAGATTAATTAATTAAGGATTAAGCTAATTCAAATTAGTTGAGCTAATTATCTGATTAAGTAATATAATTATTTAATTGGACCTAATAAAATTGACAATCTAAATTAGAGTGAATTAATTAATTCATTGGATTAATTAATTAAACTTGGGCTAAATAATTAACTGAATTAAAATGGCTCATTAGTAGAAGCCACTTTGAATATTAGAAGAAATAAATTAAATGGGTAGTTTTTCTTATTAAATTGATATAAGATATCAAGGTTGGTGTTACAACCTCCCAAAAATATGTATACATAAATAGAAACAACCTATGCAACATAGTTTGTACATGTATGTGTGTGCATAACTTTTTTTTCTACTAGTTAATTTGATTAAGCACTGATAAAAGTAAAACATTTTCACTTCATATAATACTGTATACACCTGGATAGTTATTTGAACAATAACGAGGTCTATCCAAATCATCTAAAACTCAAAATCATTTGCAATGGAGTTTTGAAAGTAATATATAGGATAAAGTCACTAATATAATACAATAGATTCTAAAATAAAAAAACACACAGCCTACCAAATAGCGATGTAATACCCAAGCCTCGCACTACTCATCTAGCCAATATAGTTCATGCATTTTATGCCACATATGTACCATTTGTATTTTAATTGATATTTCATAATGCATTATATTTTATACGGTATTTTTAATAATTAAACTTTTGAAGTTGTCGCCGATATTAATTTTCAAATTCTTTAACCTAATTAGTTGAGTTGGTACTATGATACAAAAATTTAGGTGTCAACTATCAGATATATTATGATACACGTAATTGAAAGGTGGCATCATTGTGTTTATCGGTGTACGATAAACTATGCAAATAAATTAATTAGGGAGAAAATAGTGACAGTAACAATAATAATAAAAAAAAAAAAAGCAAGGACATTACCATATTAATTAAGAGGATGTAAATTTTTTTAAAAAATAAATTTGGGGGCTTATAAATAAATACATATAAAAATAAATAAATAATATTATGTATGAATTATATATAAAAATATAATATATATATGTATACTTATGTGTAGAGGTATGAAATATATATGTATATATATATATAAGTATATTGTGTGTAGTATACTATATATATATATATATACATATGTAAATAAGTATATGGTGTGTAATATAATATATATATACATATAGGAATACACGTGTAGTGTATACATATATATGATAAGGATAAGTATATATATAATATATTATATTAGATTTCTTAATAGTAATGTTAAGAATAAGTATGTATATATATATTATATTATATTTATTTAATACTAAGTAATAACACACACCTCACAAACACACGGCTAAAACAAAAATACCACACATTCACGACATCAAGAAAAGGAAAGAAGAGAAAAAAAAAGGGGAGGGGGGAAGATGAAATAGCACGACAGGAATATAAAAAAAAAAAAAGAAGAAGGGAGAAAGGAATAACAAACTTCAATGGTAAAAATTTGAGAAAATTTTAGGTAAGTTCCTTCTTATATTTGTACGGATAAAAATATATGTTTATGTCATTTGAAAGAAAGTTTTTGATCTAAGTTAACTAGTTAATTACCTGTGAGACAATAATTAATATACACATTTAATTCAAAATTAGTTACAAAGATTCAAGTTTATTATCTTGTATTAATTGGATGATGGAGTTAATTAAATTAAGGGATTGGTTATAGGATTATAACATATCAATTAAATAATATTAGAATAAATTCAAGAAGAAAAATTAAGGTATTTAAAAGGTTCTGATTGGGGTGAAGTATAAAATTTTAAGATTTGATTGTTACTTAATTAAATTTAAGATTTAAGATCTCTTATGAGATTTGATATCAAAACCTATGGATTATGAATAAAAATTAATACGTTATACTTTTACAGGTTGCTTTATATCTAAGGTTAAGGAGGAGAATCTTGTTAACTTTCAGTAGAATATCAAAGGTGAAAGGTAAGTGAAAATTAATTTATAATTACAATGTATGGACATAGTATTTTATGCATTATCTATATTAAATGTGATTATTGTGTCTTGATGTGTGTATTGTGAGTATTATACATACCTTATAGTGAATATGTTACTTGGATAATGGGACATAGGATCAATTGTGTCATTGGACATGCCATTCATTAGCATTTACACGTGCATGCATAACACGTGTTCACAGTTGAGGTTTTGCACGCAAGACATTATTTTCAAAAAGAAAATATTTAGGTTGGCCACTACTAGTGTACCGAGGACTGTGTGACTTATTTATATGTTATTTTAGGGCACCGTGAGTATTACTTCTTGGAGGATCATAGGGGTTGACAGGGGGTGTGCCTTTGTTTGTCCCAAAATGGTGGACCACTTGACTGTGCTCTTATCAACGCCGCAGGTGGGAAGACTTTTGAAGGGTCACAGGGAAAGACTAGGGGTGGACCTCTGGTGATCCGAACAGATAGCCCCCAGACTATGTCAATCTGTTTAAGGTCATATGATTATTGATATTGTTAAAAGTTCTATCCGATACATAGTAGGTGGGCTAAGGGCCCAGTGATATAAAATGATTTTGAATGAAATGATTTTGATGCATGAGTTCGCATTATTGTCATGATCTCATAAAATGCATTACATTTACGTTAGAATATCCCTTCAGCATGCATGATTTTTATTTACTGAGCATTAGCTCACGTAGTTCATGCATTATAGGTGAGTTTGATGATACTTAAAGCTATGGACTTACTGAGTGAGCGGCTAGAAATCCTACAGGTTCTAAGGATCAGTGTACATGGATGACGACTTGTTGGGCTGGTTGTTAAGTAATTTGATTTTGGAGTCTATTGTATTAGGTTTTAGAACTTATACTGTGTGTTAGTTTTAAAACTTTTATGTATATGAGTATGTAAATATTGTGTTTGTTATGGGTTCTCTGCAGGTATATATAAATTAGTTTGTGAGTGGAAAAAATAGTTTATTATTTATTATGATGTTACAGGGAAAAGAAAAAAAATATTTCATGCATGCACACGGGTTCTATCATATCAAATTATATTATATATATAGTTGTGTAGTAATGGGGGTGTTATAGAATGGTATCAGAGCGTGGTTACAGGTTCTGTAAACTGTCTATATACATAAACTTGGAACTTGTGGAAGCACCACCTTGCCCGTAAGTTTTATTTTATTATATGATAAATTATTATTTCATGAATTATATTGACCATGTTCTAAAATAGTATTACAGCCATGACAAGGACAAGGAGTGAGAGTAGTAGTGGAGGTAGAAACCAAGAAGGGGAGACACCTACGTCAATGATGATCGGGACACTGTTATAAACCGACTTACAGAACTCATTCAGCGACAATTAGAACAAATTCAACAACTCATCAAGCAGAGGATGTGGGTGGACAACAAAGAGCGGAAATGAATCAACCACAACCCCAAGCAGTACTAGTGGAGATAGTTGGGGAAAGATTCAGAAAACTCAATCTACCAATATTTGAAGATGCGGTAGATTCCACAACTGCAAAGGATTGGCTGAGAACCTTAGAGAATATATTCCAGTATAGCAGAGTCCCAGAGAAAGAGAAGGTGATATATGCCTATTTTATGCTTCGTGGAAGTGCTAGACATTGGTGGGATACAATGAGGAGCATAGAGGATCCCTTTACTATGATTTGGGAGAGATTTAAAGAGTTATTCAGGAATAAATACTTCACAGCTCCTGTTCGTGCAATGAAGATGAATGAATTTAAACAGCTGCAGCAGGGAGCTATGACAGTCAGGGACTACATTCGAAAATTTAAACAGTTGTCCAGGTTTTCCACACATATGATCAGCACTGATGTACTGAAAGTAAAGAGATTCCTTTAAAGTTTGAGGCCAGAACTATACAGATATATTAATATGGTAGGAATTCAAGGAGTCACCTATTCACAGATTGCTGAGAGAGGATTAGTTGTTGAGCAAGCTGCACTCAGAATTGTTCGTACACATAAAGCTCATTGTTAATTTATGCAAGGACAAGGACAAAGGTGGGCTGGAAGCGAAAAGAAGAGAGCATTCCAAACTCAAAGCCAAAAACCCAAATTCTGATCAAAACAAGGGCAACAATAGTGGGAGCAAAATAAGTAACCAAAGATAGAGCAAGGGAAGGCACCGATGCACAATCTATGTGCCCTAGATGGTGGCCAATATATGCGAAACTGCTCTACAGATTATAGAAGGTGTTATGAGTATGGAAAGGTTGGCCATATTTCCAGAACATGCTTGGAGAACCCAAACTCTATAAAGCAACAGAATGTACCCGCTAGAGTTTTTACCATTACTAGAGAAGACGCGGAGGCGAATCCATCGGTAGTGTAGGTAAACTCTTTATGATACTCTAGCATTCATACTATTTAATTCAGGAGCTACACATTTATTTGCGTCCACTGAGTATGTGAAAAGGCTGATTAGGACACCTGACGTAATAGAAATTAGTTACAATATGATGATTTCTTCTGGAGACTCAAAGCAGACCAATCAGATTTTGAAAGCTTGTGCTATTCCTATTGAAGATAGAGAACTATATGCTGATTTGATTGTATTGGCCATGACTGACTATGACATAATTTTGGGTATGGACTGGTTATCAAAGTACTGTGCTACCATAGATTGCTAGAAAAAGACAGTGATATTTCAACCTCCTGGAGAAGAACCTTTTATGTTCGCTAGGATTATGAAGAGCTTCAAATTCCCACTAATATCAGCACTAAAGCACAACATTTACTAGAAGTTGGCTGTGAGGGATATTTAGTCAGTGTTATAAGCATTGAAGACAAAACCATCCTATTCTTAGTGAAGTACCAGTGGTACAGGAATACCCTGAAGTATTTCTAGATGATCTTCTTGGGTTACCACCCGATCATGAGATAGAGTTTGTTATTGACTTGCAGCCAGGAACATCTCCAATCTCAAAATCCCCATACCGAATGGCTCCATTTGAGTTAAAGGAATTGAAGATATAATTACAGGAATTGTAGGAAAAAGGTTTTATCTGATCTAGCTTTTCATCGTGGGTGCGCCCGTCCTATTTGTACGAAAGAAAGATGGTATAATGAGATTGTGTATAGACTATCGAGAATTGAATAATGTTACAATCAAGAATAAATATCCTTTACCTCAAATTGACAATTTGTTCGATTAGCTCCAAGGTGCAGCAATATTTTCAAAGATTGATTTATGATTTGGGTACCATCAACTGAAAATAAAGAAGATGACATCTCGAAGGTAGCATTTCGCACGAGGTATGGACATTATGAATTTCTGGTGATGCCATTTGGATTGACTAACGCCCCAGTAGCTTTCATGCTCCTGATGAACCGGGTATTCAGAGATTTTCTTGATAAATTTGTTATTGTGTTTATCGATGACATCCTAATTTACTCCAAAACCAAGGAAGAGCACGTGACACATTTGAAAATGGTGTTAGAGGTTTTAAAGGTGAAACAATTATATGCTAAATTTAATAAATGTGAGTTCTGGTTTGACCGAGTGGTAATAGTAGATCCAAGTAAAGTAGAAGCTATTAATAGCTTGTCACAACCTACAAATCCTTCAAAAGTACTTAGCTTTCTTAGTTTGGCTGGATACTACGGTAGATTTGTAGAAGAATTTTTCAAGATTGTTTTCCCTTTATCACAGTTAACACGGAAGGGTATCATATTTAAATAGATAGAGGCGTGTGAGCAAAGTTTTCAAGAATTAAGGAAGAGGCTGAAATCAACACCCATTCTTTCAATTCTATCAGGTACTTGAGACTTTATAGTTTACAATGACGCCTCAAAGAATGGCTTAGGATGTGTACTGGTGCAAAATGGGAAAGTGATTGCATATGCATCGTGGCAGCTAAAAGAATATGAAAGAAATTACCTTACACATGATTTGGATCTTGCTGCAGTGGTATTTGCATTAATGATATGGAGACACTATCTATATAGGGAGTGGTGTGAAATCTATACGGATCACAAGAGCTTAAAATACTTCTTCACACAAAAAGAATTGAATATGCGACAACGAAGATGGTTGGAGCTGGTAAAGGATTATGACTGTATTATCAACTACCATCTGGGTAAGGCTAATGTGGTGTCAGATGCATTAAGTAGAAAATCAATACAAGGTACCGCAACTACTCTTTCTGTTTATGGACCAGAGTTAACTGAATTCCAAAAAATAAATGTGGAGATTGTATAATTGGGAGAAATGGAAATAAAGTTGGCAGCCTTGACACTCCAACTAACGTCAATTGATAAAATTCAACAGAAACAACAAGAGGACGAATATTTTATTAAGGTAAAGAAGGAAATTACTTCAGGGGTACCGTTTGATTTTAAAATATCCATGAATGAAGTGCTACAATTTAGGGAATAATTATATGTGCCCCTTGTGGATAACATCATAAAACATATTCTTGCAGAGGCTTATTCAACACCTTATTCAATACATCCAGGAGCTACCAAAATGTATAGAGACTTGAAGATGCATTACTAGTGGCCAAGTATGAAAACAGATATTGCACAGTACGTGGACTAATGTTTGACATGTAAGCAGATAAAAGCAGAACATCAAAGACCATGGGAACTTTGCAACCTCTACTTATTCCAGAATGGAAATGGGAAAGAATCACTATGGACTTTGTGGCGGGTTTACCCAAAACTATGAAAGGTCATAATTCTATTTAGGTGATTATGGATAGATTAACTAAATTAGCTCATTTTCTTCCCATTTTTTCAACCTATTCCATAGATCGATATGCACAGATATATATACAAGAAGTGGTTAGACTCCATGGTGTACCACTATCCATTACTTCTGATAAGGACTCGAGATTTTTGTCTACCTTTTGGAGAAGTCTACATAGGGCATTGGAAACACAATTATCTTTCAGTATTGCATATCATCCTCAGACTGATGGGCAATCTGAACGAACAACACAAACCATAGAAGATATGCTTAGAGCCTGTGTATTGTATTTCCAAGGACAATGGAGCAAGTATCTACCTCTTGGAAAATTTCATATAACAATAGTTATCAGGCTATAATTGGGATGGCTTTTTATGAAGCACTGTATGGAAGAAAATGCAGATCTCCAGTTCACTGGGATGAGGTAGATGAAAAGAAACTTTTAGGCCCGAACATGATTCGGGAAATGATAGAGGCTGTGTTACAAATCTAAAAAAGAATGAAAACTGCTAAAAGTCGATAAAAAAGTTATGTAAACCAAAGAAGGAGAATACTAGAGTTTGCCATAGGAGATCAAGTGTTTCTCAAGGTAGCTCCAATGAAAGGTATTATGCGGTTTAGGAAGAAAGGAAAGTTGAGTCCCAAATATATTGGTCTATTTTCTATTACCGATAGAATAGGTGATGTTGCTTACAAACTTTATCTACCTACATCAATACCTCAAGTACATAATGTATTCCACATATCCATGTTGAGAAAATATGTTGCGAATCCATCCCATATTCTATGAAACAAACCAATAGAGTTGAGATCAAATTTGAGTTACGAGAAAATACCTGTCAAGATTCTACTATGGGAGATAAAACAACTTAGAAATAAGAAAATCCCATTAGTCAAGGTACTATGGAGGGACCAGTCAATGGAAGAAGCTATATGGGAAAGGAAAGATGAAATGAGAGCTAAATACCCAGAGCTTTTTTGGTAAACAAAAATTTTAGGGATGAAATTTTCATAAGGAGGGAAGGATATAATACCCGAGCCTCGCACTACTTACCCGGCCAATCTAGTTCATGCATTTTATGCCATGTATGTACCATTTGTATTTTAATTGATATTTCATAATACATTATATTTTATACGGTATTTTTAATAATTAAATTTTTGAACTTGTCACCGATATTAGTTTCCAAATTCTTTAACCTAATTGGTAGAGTTGGTACAAGATATGAGAATTTAGATGTCAACTATCAGATACCATTACGATACACGTAAGTGAAATGTGGCATCATTGTGTTTATCAGTGTAGGATAAACTATGCAAATAAATTAATTAGGGAGAAAATAGTGATAGTAACGGTAATAATAATAATAAAAGAAAGCAAGGACATTACCATATTAATTAAGATGGTGTAAATTTTTTATAGAAAATAAATTTGGGGGCTTATAAATAAATATATATAAAAATAAATAAATAATATTATGTATTAATTATATATAAAAATATAATATATATATACCTATGTGTAGATGTACGAAATATATACGTATATATAAGTATATGGTGTGTAGTATAATATATATATACATATGTAAATAAGTATATGGTGTGTAATATAATATATATATATATACATATAGGTATACACATGTAGTGTATACATATATATATGATAAGGATAAGTATATATATAATATATTATATTAGATTTCTTAATACTAATGTTAAGATAAGTATGTATATAATATATTATATTAGATTTCTTTAATACTAAGTAATAACACACACCACACAAACACACGGCTAAAACAAAAACACCACACATACATTCACGACATCAAAAGAAAGGAAAGAAGAGAAAAAAAGGAGGGGAAGAAGAAATAGCATGGCAGGAAAATAAAAAAAAAGAAAAAAAAGAAGGAGAAAGGGATAACTAATTTCAACCGTAGAAATTTGAGAAAATTTTGGGCAAGTCCCTTCTTATTTTTGTACGAATAAAAATATATGTTTATGTCGTTTATTTCTAATTTGAAAAAAAGTTTTTGATCCAAGTTAATTAATTATTCACCTATGAGACAATAATTAATATACACCTTTATTTCAAAATTAGTTACAAATATTCGATTTTATTATCTTGTATTAATTGGATGATGGAGTTAATTAAATTGAGAGATTGGTTATAGAATTATAACATATCAATTAAATAATATTAGAATAAATTCAAGACGATAAATTAAGATATTTGAAAGGTTGTGATTGGGGTGAAGTATAAAATTATAAAGTTTGATTGTTACTTAATTAAATTTAAGATTTAAGATCCCTTATGAGATTTGATATAGAAACTTATAGATTAAGAATAAAAATTAATACGTTATACTTTTACAGGCTGCCTTATATTTAAGGTTAGGGAGGAGAATCTTGTTGACCATCAATAGGATATCAAAGGTGAAAGGTAAGTAAAAATCCATTTGCAACTACTATGTATGGACATAATATTTTATGCATTATCAATATTAAATGTGATCTTTATGTCTTGATGTGTGTATTGTGAGTATTATACATACCTTATAGTGCATATATTGTTTGGATGATGGGACATAGGATCAATTGTGTCATTGGACATACTATTCATTAGCATTTACATGTGCATGAATAACACGTGTTCACAGTTAAGGTTTTACACACGCATGATATTATTTTCACAAAGAAAATGTTTGAGGCCTGTGTGGCTTATTTATATGATATTTTGGGGCACTACGAGTATTACTTCACGTAGAATCATAGGGGTTGATAGAGGGTGTGCCTCTACTGGTCACGAGAGGGTGGACCATTTGACTGTGCCCTTATCGACGCCGTTGGTGGGAAGACTTCTGGAGGGTCAATAGGGAAGATAGGGGGTGGACCTCTGGTGATCTTGGAGATGGCCCCCAGACTGTGTCGATCTGTTTATGGTTATATAATTATTGATGTTGTTGAGAGCTCTATTCAGTACATAGTAGGTGGGCCAAGGGTCTAGTGATGGAAAATGATTTTGAATTAAATGATTTTGATGCATGAGTTCGCATTATTGTCGTGATCTCATAAAATGCATTACATTTACGTTAGATTATCCTTCAACATGCATGATTTTCATTTACTGAGCATTTGCTCACATAGTTCATGCATTCTGAGTGAGTTTGATGATACTTAAAGTCATGGACTTACTGAACGAGCGACTGGAGCTCTTACACATTTTGAGGATCAGTGTACATGGATGATGACCTGTTGGGCTGGTTGTTAACTTATTTGATTTTGGAGTCTATTGTATTAGGTTTTGGAACTTATACTGTGTTACTTTTAAAACTTTTATGTACATGAGTATGTAAATGTTATGTTTGTTATGGGTCCTCTGCAAGTATATATAAATTAGTTTGTGAGTGGGAAAAATAGTTTATTATTTATTATGATGTTACAAGGAAAAAAAAAAAACATTTCATGCATGCACACAGGTTCTATTATGTCAAATTATATTATATATATAGTTATGTAGTAATGGGGATGTTACAGTCCAACGGGTCGTCATCTAAGTACATTGATATTTGAAATCCTGTAGGAGCTCCACTGCCAGCCTAGTAAACCAAAGGTAATAAGTCTCACCATGCTTATCTATAATACATGAACTACATGAGCTAATGCTCAATAAGTAAAAATCATGCATGCCAATAATATGATATAAAATCTCATACAACTCATCTCTAAGATATGATGCTAGAATTGTATCATATTTGAGTACTCATAAATCAAAGATTTTTAATTCAAAATCACTTCATTTTTATTGGGCCCTTGGCCTACCTACTATGCACCAAAAAGAGCCCTATATAATATTAATAATCAAATGGCCAACAATGAACCGATACAGTCGAGTGGACCATCTTCCAGGACCCCCAGAGGTACATCCCCTGTTTTTTCTTATGATCACCTAAGGAGTATCCCACCCATAGAATCAATCATAAGAAAGGCACAGTCAAGTAAACCATCCTCTCGTGATCACCAAAGGTCCACCCCCTGTCTTTTTGTGATCCACCCATAAGTATCCCACTTGCATTACCTAAAATATCACATAAGCATGCCTTGCATTCCTCAATGAACTAGTAGTGGCTAATAAACATCTTTATGCATGAAAATCATTTCTCAAATCATATTGTGCATGCAAGAATCTCAACTATACCTGTATGCCATGCATGCACATGTAAATGCTCATGAATGGTGTATTCAATATGAAGTGTAAGTCATCTTGCTCTCCGCATGTTTCAAGAATCATAAGCCTCTTAAGATACATAATATACTTGTCATCAAATCAAATTTAAAAATCAACACCTTAGGTAAAAATATTTCATGACGTACTATGTGTTCACACATTGTAGTTGCAAATAGATCTTTATTTACCTTTCACTTAGTTGGTGGCTTAGTCTAGATTTGTTTAGTGTTCCTCTTCAACCTTAGATGAAAAATAACCTGTAATATTACCCAATATCAAGCACAATTCCTAATTCGGCAAGTTGAGAGTACAAAATCTCTTACTAATACCTTAAACACCAAGCTATCTAGGTAACAATCAAGCTTTTACAAACTAGAACCAATATAGTCCCTCAAATACCTTAATTTTTTATTTTAAATACATATAAACATCATGTAATTGAAGTATTACAACTCTAATAGCATGTACCTAATTATTAAAACTCAATAACAATATTTTTAGGTTGAAACATGCTAAATTATCAAATGAGACAGATTCACATTTTCATATTTTCTTATTGTCTAATTTAGTTACATGATAATTTTGACGTCCTTAAGCATATCCAATGTCACAATCTCCAAAAAATATGTATATATATATATAAACAACCTATGTAACATAATTGTGCATCTATTCATGTGTATAACTTTTTTTTTCTAGCTAGTTAGTTTGACATAACATTGATAAAGTAAAGTGCTTTAACATTTTATAATACTGTATATAGATAGATAATTATTTGAATGATAAAAATGTCTATCAAAATCATCACAAAACTCAGACTCATTTACAATGGAGTTTTGAAAGTGATATATACAGGATAAGGTCACTAATATAATACAATAGACCGTAAAATAAAAAACACAGCCTACAAAATAGCCGCAACAGGTCGTCATCCATGTACATCGATCTTTGAAATCCAATAGGAACTCCATAGCCAGCCCAGTAAACTAGAGGTCTCAAGTCTTACCATGCTTCCCTACAATGCAGGAACTACTTGAGTTAATGCTTAGTAAGTGAAAATAATGCATGCTGAAGCAATAATCTAACATATATGCGATGCATCGCTATGAAATCATGCTAGGAATGCAAGCTGCTAAACCAAAACAATTCATTCAAAATCATTTTGCATCACTGGGCCCTTAAACTACCTACTATGCACCGAATGGAGCTCTAAATAATATCAATAATCACATGACCATAAACAAGTTGACTTAGTCTAGGGGCCATCTCCTGGGATCACCAGAGGTCCACCCCCTATCTTCCCTTTGATTCTCCAAAATTCATCCCACCAGCGGAGTCAATAAGGGCATAGTCAAGTGGTCTACCCTCTCCTAACCATCGGAGGACACCCCCTATCAACCCCTATGATCCTCCAAGAAGTAACACTCGGAATGCCCCAAAATATCACACAAGCATGCCTCGCATGCCTCGATGCACTAGTAGTGGCCAAACAAAATATTTTCTTTCTGAAAATAATGTCATGCACGCAAAACCTCTATTGTGAGCATGTGTTATGCATGTACGTGTAAATGTTGATGAATGGCATGGTCAATGACACAATGGATCTCATATCCCATCATTCAAGCAACGTACACACTATAAGATATTTATAACACTCATACTACACTCATCAAGGCACAAGGATCACATTTAATATTGATAAGGCAAGAAATACTATGTCCATACATTGTACTTGCAAATGGATTTTCACTTACCTTTAATTGATCGTATCTTGCTTCTTAGATTCTTAGGTGTTACTCCCCAACCTTAAGTGTGAATAATCTATAAAAATATAAGATATCAATCACTATTCTCAATCAACAAGTTCATGATGCTTAAAACATATAAATATGCCATAGAATTTCCAAAATGCATGGATTAACTCCCCTAATTCAGTCTCCTTCACAACACACCAAAATAGATTTTGCTACTTTGGCAGTTTGAGTGTTTCTCTCAATATCATGCTCTGTTTCAATTTCTAACCGATCAAAATTCGTTCAAATATTCTTAACTCATGTATGGACATGTAAATGATAATAACTATAGGTTTAATTCAACATAACATACACTTTTGAACCCTAAAACACAAGAAAATAGTAAGGTGACAGTTTCTGCCACAAGTATTTCCTATTAAGTATTTGTCATCAAAAAATCATTTCTTTGTGCACCAAAGTGTAACTAAAAACTTCGTACCACTTTTATAAGATATATTGAAATATTAATAAACAATAGATGTAATACCCAAGCCTTACACTACTTACTTGGCCAATATGATTCTTGCACTACATGCTACTTATATGCTAATTTGCATTAACATCTACATCGCATCTTTTATAGCATTTTTAATCATTATACCTCTAATGCTATCACTTGATGTTAGTGGTTGAGATCCTATAACCTAATTAAATAATTCTATATGTAGATAATAAAAAGAATAGATTGGTCAATATATTGGATATTCATAGGTTATATGTTATAATTTTAGAAGTGTTAAAGGTTAACAGTAAGCTTATATGATTCGATTGAATTAGATTGAGGTGTTTTAAAGGTATACATCCATAGATTAACATACTTTGGATATTGGACATGATATAATATGATTTAAGTGTCATATTACAAGGTCCATATGTGTATATAATTTTAGAAATGCAAACTAGACAATCATTTAAGAATCGGGTGTCAATCGATTTAAAGACCGACCGAACGGTTAAAAAATTAGGGCAAACATTTATTATCCGATCATACAAAAATTAAAATAGGTTGTAAATAGATAAATAAATATTGAGAAACACTAGATTGAAGCTGTATAAGGTGTGAAAAATATCAGATTTGAACCACCACTTGACACCTCAATCTTTGCCACATCAAGCTTCAACCTCAACCTTTCTTCATTTCTATCATTGAACACGGCCATAAACCATTTTTTAAGCTATTTCACATCCCAAACCTTCATATGGAATTTTATAATTTTCTCTCAAGTTATTCCAAGTAAAGAAAGAAAGGCAAAGGAAGCAAAAGGAAGTAGAGAGGAGCAAGTAGGAACTTAAAACTGTGCACAGGTAAGTTTAACTCATGTTATGATTTAGGTTCTTGAATTGTTTTAGGGTTTATGATTTTTAAAGCTTCTATTATTTTTTTACAATCATTTTAGGATATTATTTATGGTCTTATAATTCACAAAAGAAGGATTTTTAGTTGCAAAATCACAATAAAAATTAATAAGGACAGAAACTGTATACTCGCTGATTTTTTATATTTATGCTTTATATATGTATAATAATTTGATTAAAACCTATGTATTTCACATATATGTGTTTATATATGAGTCTAGGTGATGTTTGTAAGTTTAGAGAGGTTATAAATTGTAATATAGTGTGATAATTAAAGAGGTGCTCAAAACTGTCTTATTTGAAATTTAGATTATGTCCTGTGTGAATGGTGCTAGTTTTAATCAATAAATCCATTAGTTTTGGTAGTAATTTGACCTGGTTGTCTCTTTATATGTGTTATCTAAGTATGGTGAAAATTTGGGAGTGATTGAATGTACTTAAGGGTGCTAAAACCATTAATGTCATGAAGTGTGCAAAACTGTTATGGTAGGAAAACAATCTGTTTCAGTATGTTGTGAAAAGAGCTGAACTTGGGAAGTGATATCCATGAGTTTTAGAAATTACATGATATGTTTACATTTATATACATGTTATCTAAGTGTGGTAAAAATTTGGAAGTGATTGGATATGTTTAGGGATGTAAAAATTATCATGCAACTAAATTGAACAGCAAGTAAAAATTATCATTTGATAACTTAACATATTTCACCCTAGACATATTGCTATTGAGAGTTAACAATTAGGTACATGATATTAGAGTTATAATACTTCAATTATATGATGTTTACATGTATCTAAGATGAGAAATTAAGGCATTGGAGGGACTAGATTGGGTTCTAGTTTGTAAAACCTAGATAGCTTGGTATTTAAGGTCATACTATAATATTTTATGCTTTCAACTTGCCAAATTGGGAATGGTGCTTGATGTTGGGTAATATTACAAGCTATTTTACATCTAAGATTGGAGGGGAACAATAAACAAATCTAGACTAAGCCACTAACCAAATGAAAGGTAAGTAAAGATCCATTTGCAACTACAATGCATGAACATAGTATATCTTGAAGCATTTATCCCTAATGTGTTGATGATATTAAATTTGACTGAGAGTCTTATGATTTTTGAAACATGTTGAGAGCAATATACTTATATCTCATATTGAACATACCATTTATGAGCATTTACATGTGCATACCCGGTATATGATTCAATTTCTTCTAATAATTCAAGTGGGCCTTTAATTAAAAAGCCACCTTAATTTTGAGCTTGGAAAAAGACGAGACTTGCAAGCCTTATTTTAGAAACCAAATAATTAATACCATAAAGTACATAAACATAATTCCAATCGTATTGGTCTAGGCCCCAAGATCATCCAATCACAGCACGCTAACAAAAATCATCATATGATAATAAAAGCTTGTAAGTTTACCATTCCTTATATGTGTTGATTCTATATTTGGGCCTAATCATCATAAAATAATTTATTAGAACTAACAATTTAATTTCAAAATGAATTTTCAAGAATTTCTAAAAATAGAACCATGGCCATGGATTTTAGGATCAAATATAGTGGAAATCATAGGACTTTTTACCGATTCTATTAGATAGGCGACATATATTTTCTTGGCCACTTGCTGATCTCCATAATCGTAGATGATGAAACCAAAATATCCCCAACATGATTGTCATGCAATTAGAGGATAAATCAAAGTACACCATGTCGAGTATGAAATTACAATGGTACCTCAAGTCAAAGGACTATATAATGCACTATTATAACAACTGAAAACTTTCCATTCGACAAACATATTTTCTTGAATTTTTGGTGGGGTACTTATTTTGCAACAAGCACCCGAACACATGCCCTAGTATCTATGGAATGAGGTACCTTCCTTACGAGCATGCATTGTATGCTCAAATCTTAATGGGCTAGTCAATATCCCATCTCAAGAAGTTCATAACTTGGAACTAGTTTAAGACCACGACCATAGAGGCATGTTCCATGATTGCCATTTTTTGCATGACCATACCCTTGTAGTCATATGTGATTTAGTAACTTTATATAATTTTAATAACATATTTAAGATGAAGATTACCTTTTTATTAATTCTAATAGAAAAAAATATTTATTACAAGAGTATAAAAGCAGCCACTAATTATCTCACTGTGTACTACTCTAATAGCTAAACCTTTTTATTATCTAATCTATATACATTGGATTTACGTTAGTTCGAGCATTCTTTTAAATATATCTTGATACTTATCAATCCAAATTCCTAGGATGCTATGCCAAATTAAGGAGAACTTAGTTGATGATAAATCTCAGTTGACTGGAACATTCCCACATCATCCCTATGAGTAAAATGTTACTATTGTAAAACACAACAAACATCACCATCCTCCCACTAACCCTTTTGTACACACTTATCTGAATTGCATTCCAAAGGGAATCAAAACCATTTGATTGCCTGAGCGAATCAAGAGGAATTTATTTTTGAGTCCATAAATAGATCTCTAAAGCTCGCAGCCTTTTTGCTTGCTTCTATTAGATATGAAGACCTCAGGCTGCTTATCTTAGATCCCCTTCTCGATACCCCTATTGAGGAAGGTGGTCTTCATATCCCTTTGCTATATCTTATAGTCATAGTACACAGATATAACCAGTAAGATCCGAATAAACTTTAGCATTTATTTGGTAAGAGGTTTTCTCATAGCCTACACCTTGACTTTTGAGTATAACACTTCGCTACTAGTTGTGCTTTTATGAGGTCACCACTCCCCATGTTCTCCAATTTTATATTTGTATACCTAGTTGTAGCCAAGAGGAATAATTTCCAATAGTGGCCCACCAAGGTCAATAACTTGGAGTACATGAAGTCCATTTTAGATTGCATGGTATTTTGCCACCTTTCCAAATTGATGTCAAACATCATTACTCCATAATTCTTTAGATTAATTTCAAAGAAAGATCTTCCTTATTGCTCTCTAGCAAGAGGCCTTCACTGTATAAGTGGCCTTGAGATCCTTTCAAATCTCCTTGAAGGTTGTGTACTATAAGTTTAGCAATTTGTTCATGTACTGTTGGCACTGGTGGGATAAAATATAATTCTTGAACTCCTTCAAACTCTATGATCTAGCCATTTCTATCCAACAAAAACTCTTTCTTCCTAAAAATGTGGAGTCACATGGCCCTAGGATGTGAAATGCACTGAAAATTTAAAAAACTACACATCACATGTGAAAATAAAGATCCTAGAACTCATGTGATTGATCGAATTACGCATTTTAGTACATTATGTAGGGAAGTTTTTAGAAACTTTACTTGAATTGCACTCTGGCAAATGTAAGGTTGAAATGATTTAAATCGTTATCCTAGTACTAACCAATCTCCAAGCTCTTCAATTTAAACCCTTTTGATTAAAAATTGATTTGCTTCTATGATGCCAAATATTATCCCTCAAATCGTATTCATACCTTGGATTTCACTTACAACTGAATCTTAGGGGTAGGCATTTGATTTTTGGTTTTCGGATCCTGACCCAATCCAATCAAATAAAACCCGATCAAATTAGGTTTTTTGAAAAAAAAAAATAGGTTTTGGATAATCCGAACCCGATTACATAATTTTTAGATCAATTATTGAGTACAATTTTTCTACCCGAATTATCTGATCGGGTACCCAAAATAAATTTTAAAAAAATAACCCCAAATTCTTAGACATACCATCATCAGCACAACCGAAGAAAGAGGAAACAAGAAGAAAGAAAAAGATGTGGAGGAGAAGAAATCTAAAAGAAATAAATAAAAAATGTATAAGGAAAAGAAAAAAGAAGAATAAGATGGAAGGATTAAACTTGGAAGAAAAATAAAGAGGTGGGGAGAAGAATCGGGAGAGGGGGGAGAAAATGGAAAAAAATAATAGAAAAAAAGAGAAAAAAAAGAAAGAGGAAGAAGAACATGAGGGGAGGAGAATTGGGAGAGTGGGGGAGAAAATGGGCAAGAAGAAAGAAAAAAGGGGGAAATAGAAAAAGTAAAAGAAAATAAGGAGGAAAAAATGGAGGAAGAAAAAAAGGGAAAAAGAGAAAAAAGATGAAGAAAGAGAAAGAGTAAAAAAATAAAAAAATAAGAAAAGGGAGGACTCGGGACTTGAGATTTGAGAGAAATAAAACCAAAAGTAAAATAATTTTTATTTAAAAGAAAAATCTAAAATCCGACGTATAAATACCCGAATTTTTCGAGCACCCAATAAGTCGGGTACCAAAGTATATCGAGTTGGTATTGGGTAGCAAAATAGGCTACCCAACATGTCGAGTACCCGAATCAAAAACTCGACTACCCGACCCGATGCCCACCCCTACGAATCCTATGCTACTAGTTTTAGATTCAATAATTCTATCCTAAAGGATTTTGTTTGACACAAGAACACACTAACAACTAGTGTTTTAGGTGTTTAATTTAATTTTGAATTCAACAACTAATTCAAGAATTGAACTAGGTGAGAGATTAGTGAACTTTTGGAGATAAATGATGAAGAAAGGACAAATTTTTGGAGAAGAAGCAAATATTTTTCTTCAAGAGAGATAAGGCTATTTTTCTCTAGTTTTTCTAGCAGAAAATCTGCAATAAAAAGGTCCTAAAAAACATCCAAGAAGTCATTAATAAAGGCATAGTCAAGTCTTTGCCATGTAGGACTTTTCTTCCTTTGTTATCTCAAACTCTATTAGGAAGTGTTCTTATCTCATAAGGATTTTCCTTTTCTCTTATGACCCCTTAGGAGTTGGATTCCCAATTCAATTTCCTCCAAAAATTTGATTCCTAATCCAATTTCCTAATGGGCTTCCTACAAACCCACACCTAACGAGTCTAAGCATAATTAATTAAATATGACTCAATTTATTTGGTCCGATCAATTAAATTTAGTTATCTAATGAATTAATTAGGCCTATATTAATTAATTGATCCAATTAATTAATTAAATATTTCAATTGGACTCCCTAATTTAATTAGGTTCAATAAATTAATATATTTAATTAATTGAACTAATTCAACACTTGAATTAATTTAAGCCCATTAGTTAATCACACTAATTCATTTAATCAAACACTTGGATTAATTTCTACGCTAGAAATGGACTTATCCAAGTTTTGTGTGTGACCCCTTTAATTTCAGTTTAAACTAGTCGTGGGCTCACAATTCTTGTGACTTAGTTCAATAATTAATTATGCCAATTAATTGATCTAATTGATTAATCCTCTTAAAAATAACCTACTAATTCGAAGAATCCAAAATTCATGGGAAACACTTAGCAATGTATCTTGACTTATAGTCTTAGGTGAAGGTGCAAACCTATTCCAATTACGAATACTGTACAAGTAAGGTAATTTCGTCATCTAATCTCTCTATTGAGCCCAAGGTATGGATTATTAGTTGAAAATCTAATATCTCAATAACTTTATATTTATTACTAAGAGCTTGACTTGATGATGAACAATTAAAAAACCCCTCATCTAATTTCTCTTCAATCTTGGCCATGGATTTTAGAGTCAAGTACAATAGAACACATAGAAGATTCACTTGTTCACCTGGATAAGTGGTAGATCCTTTATTAGCCATTTATTAACCTCAATATATGAAGATGTTACACCCAACATAAATCCCTTGTGATTATTTTGCAATCATGAAATACATCAAAGTGTAACAGTCATGGACAAGGTTACCATGGTGACTTAAGTCCAAGGACTAATTCTTGTACTATCATATCAAGAAAATTCCCATTCGATAATAAAATATTTCTAATTAAGAATTTATCGGGTGGGGTAGTTCCGTGTATTTGTTTCACATACATACACTAGTATTTCCACCCCAATGCACATGGAATGAGGTATCCTCCTTTCAAGCTTGAATCTTATACGCCAGTCTCAACGAGACCATTGATGTCCTATCCTATCTCAATGGTCCTTTGACTTGGGAACATTTTTAAGACCACAGTATTCGAGCATATTCCACGATGATCATCATATGTACGACCATGGCCCATAGCTATATGTGATATAAGGACTTCATCTAATTCTTAGGATGAATTTAAGATGAAGATTGCTAATTAGTATTATTAATATGAATAATATTGTCTCTACAAGAGTATAAGGATGACCAAATGAATTTGCTCATCGGGCACTACTATAACAGGTGGCATCCCTAGAAAACGAACTCTTTTATTCCTAATGATCACAAAAATAGTATACGATGGATTTATTCAAAGTAAATTTGCATAAGCTGGATTTCGCATTCAGCTTATCTCCCACTAACTACTTTAAGAATGCAGGCCACTTCGTCCCCTTAGTTATGTATAGGAGGGGTCTTTACCACATCATATCTCATATGATGTTTTGGGCACCAACTTAGATAACATTATCACTTGATAAGAATGTCGTGGATTCAAGGGTGAATCCCTAGAATGAAGGAGAAAATAAGTGAAACTCAACATAATTTCAATGTTACTTCCATGTGCATCACTCTGTGATTCTTGAATAATCTACATCACTTTTGCTTCTATTACTTAGCACATCCCAAGATTTATGGCTAATGCACTAAGCTTAGCAACTTATCACATGTCACTAATTTTTTATAGGAAGCATAAACGATTGGCCTCACCTAATATTATCCATTTATGTTTGATATAAACTTTCAAGGTTTACAACCTAAAGTTCTAAACATGAAATAAGTTCAAGTGAGGGAAGCACGTTGGTTTGTTTATCATCCAAGGTCTCATCTTATGTTTATCTTGTTTAAAGTTATCTATCCTAGTGATGGAAAGCAAAGTAATACATCATAAGAAAATACATTAAACATACATATCATATATCTCATACATACTACCCAATGATGATCAATCTAGGATGATAATTAAAATGACCATAGCTTAACAATTACATATATGCATCCCATGCATACATGTGCCTTCATTCCTCGTTTCTCCATCTTGGTCATTCTTCTTGTATTGTCAACCAAAAAATTTAAAAAGAAACCTCACCAACTATGCTACACTAATTACATTTACTATTCAATAAGAAACTCTAGAACTAGTCCAAGGGGATGTACATAGGAGGGAGACAGAAAATACATCAATAGAAAATAAAGAAAGACGAGAATCGTAGGCCTCATTTTAGAAACCAAATAATTAAAACCATAAAGTGCATAAACATAATTCCAACCGCATTGGTCTAGGCCCCAAGATCATCTATTCACAACATGCTAACAAAAATCATCATATAATAGTAAAAGCTTGTAAGTTTACCATTCCTTATATGTGTTAATTCTATATTTGGGCCTAATAATTTTTTGGTCCATCATAAAATAATTTTATTAATTTAGAACTAACAATTTAATTTCACAAAGAATTTTCAAGAAATTCTAAAAATAGCACCATGGCCATGGATTTCAGGATCAAATATAGTGGAAATCATAGGACTTTTTACCTATTCTATTAGATAGGCGGCATATATTTTATTGGCCACTCGTTGATCTCCAAAATTGAAGATAATGCAGCCAAAATATCCCCAACATGATTGTCATGCAATTAGAGGATAAATCAAAGTACACCATGTCGAGTATG